>JASDQU010438547.1:39596-63604 GCA_032191745.1 Picea mariana
GAATGAATACATAATACCTTCTACATTCAGGAAACAAAGAAGCTTCATTCAATGTGCAAGAAACAACCAAAGAGAAAATCTTGATCAACCAATGTAGAATTATAGAAGGACTACACCAAAAGGAAGACCATTCAATACCAAGTATGTAAATTTATTTTATGGTCATTGTTTTATTGTACTAACTTTGGACATAAGGTTGCATATTGTAGGGCTTATGAAAGAAATGTTCAAATAAGAAAAGATTATGTGGCCCCACATGACATTGAATTTTACAAAAACCATAACTATGGACACATAGCTCGTGATTGTAGAAGTGTGATAAATCCTCCCATGAAATAAAATACTGATGAGAGATACAAGAAGGTTTGGAAAATAAGTGAAGAAAAACAAGAGCAGGTAAATGAAGAACATGACCAAGATAGGATACACGAATGTTCATTTTGAAGAAGGTTCAATCTCCATGATGAAAGAAAAAGAACAAAAGAGTTATGTAGAAGTTCTCAAAGGAAGGAATCATGGTAAACAAGAATCAGAAAGGAATGAATACATAATACCTTCTACATTCAGGAAACAAAGAAGCTTCAATCAATGTGCAAGAAACAACCAAAGAGAAAATCTTGATCAACCAATGCAGAATTACAAAAGGACTACACCAAAATGAATACCATTCACTACCAAGTATGTAAATTTATTTTATGGTCATTTTTTTTATTGTACTAACTTTGGACATAAGGTTGCATATTGCAGGGCTTATGAAAGAAATGTTCAAACAAGAAAATATTATCTGGCCCCACATGACATTGAATGTTACAAGTGCCAGAACTATGGACACATAGCTTGTGATTGTAGAAGCATGATAAATCCTCCCATGAAATAAAATATTGATGAGAGATAAAATAAGGTTTGGAAAAGAAGTGAAGAAAAATAAGAGCAGGTGAATGAAGAACAAGATGTTGGATCATGTTGTCATTGATGTCAAGTGATTGATTGATGTCAAGGGATTGAGTGATGCCAAAGGATTGATTGATTGATGTCTTGTAATAGCATACTAATGTAATATGTATTGTCCTTTATGGTAATGGATTGATTTCAAGTGGAACCATAGTCATATTATGATGCATAGATGAAGATGGATCAATGAGTTGTCATTGATAAATGATGCAAAGATGAAGATGGATTGTGTGGTTTCATTGGTATATGATGCATTGTTGGATTGATGTAAATATGAATCATTATTGTATTATCATGGTTGATAAGGTGTACAAATGGATGAACTCCAAAGTGGTCCCCTTATGGTGAAAGCCCTCACGGGAAGATGCTTTACAGTTGAGTTATCCTAGAAGTATGGTTGGAGAACCCATGCTTGAATGTGGAATAATGAGATGAATATCAATGAATTTGTCAGTGGACCTATCCTATATGGATAGTGCTTGTCATACCATTTCCGATGGTATGTGGAATGCCATGTAACTCCTCATGGTTTGAGAGTTATGGCCTTACGAAGATGAAGGACTCTCATATGTTGGATTGAAGCCCCAAGAGGTCAAAGAAGTCAAAGTGATTGAAAAGAAGAAATTCTTATTTAAATGGTAAAGAAAAGTGACAAAGTCAAGGAGGAATATTTAAATGATAAATAAATGGATAATTTTCTAATTATGGAAAGTGGTTAACCCTAAAAATCAGGAAAATAGGCTAAGTGGCCTAGAAATGGGTTAAGTGACCTAGAAGATGCTTCTAAGAAAGATACTTGGAGAGTATAAATAAGAGGCAAGGGTCTCTTGTAAAGAGTATCTCTTGTGCATCTCTTGAGCCTGTAATTGAAGATCTATTATGTGAGAGAGATATGATATGGAGGATCTCATGGACGCATCAAAGTTTCGGTAAGTCTGAGATCATGATGGAAAAAGTATCGGAAGTTCAAAAACCCTAGTTTTTGAGGTATACGTGGGCTGTAGTGAGTCAGGGCGCGTACATACACGGGCTGTATGAGGACATGGCACATAAAGTGGATGAAGTCATGAAGACTTGTGGTTGAGATGATGATAGGCTCTTGAAGACTGAAGCAGGTTCCATATATGCATTCTATGGGCTCAGATCTGCCATAGAAATTTTGGTATGGTTACATTGTTGTCTTGATGGATACTCTTGCTTGTTGTGTAGTCAATGCTTAAGGAATTCTTGTTATGGATGTTGTGATGTGGTTTGTGTTGGTTGATGGATTGAGAAACACTCTTATGATTCAATACTAATATGATTGCTATAGTATACTGGTTTCTTATACATGATAAGTAGCATTCATATTGTATGGTTGAGAAGCATGAGTAATTTGTTGGAGAGCTTGGATGTGTTTTGATTGGTTATGGGTCAGATTGGACAATGAAAGACAGAAGAGAATGTGATTGAAGGTTGCAGAGGACCTAAGTTTATCTTGAAGAGAAAACTCTAAGTAACTTGGATGTGATACGTAGGCTCTAGTATAGACTGGCCACGTACATATGCGAGATGTACTACTGGTAGGGCACGTACATACACATGCTGAACTACCAAGAGGTCGCATACCTGTTGATAGATTGATATCTGTTGAGGATTGTTGCCTCATCTCAGTTGGTGTTGAGGTTGTAATATGAGTCTTGCATTATAGAGCTGGTGCTCTTGTAGAGTTGTACTCTATTCATTTGTTGTTGATAAACCCAAGGATTGTAGTCCGTAATAAAAGGAAAATTGTACAAACATCTTGTGTTCCTTGTGTTCCTTGTGGTGATGATTTCTTGATAATATATTGCTGATATATGTTCACATTTAACTGATTATAAATGACAACAATAAATAATGAGTAAATGGTGATTTTTAACTAATGAGTTTTGTGAAGGGGAAGTTTTGTAACAAGAACCCTACACTATTCACCCTCCCCTCTTAGTGTAGTCGCTGTGTCCAACAATTAGTATCAGAGCAGACCTTCACTATAAGCCTTAACAAGCTTGGAGGAGTGTTGCGTCCCTTTTGTCACCTAAATGAGAAAAATAAGGACGCTTACAAGTCCAATTGGGTTAGCTGGACAAGACAATAGTGAATGCAAGAGTTAGAAACATTGAGCATAAGAAATAAACAAAGAACTAAACTAATAACAATAAAAGAAACTAAACTAGAGTGCATAAGGGAAATAGAAGAAAAAATAAACAACATGCATGCCACCAATGGATAAGTTGTATTAGTGGGAAAACACCAAAGAGAAAGGGGGACTTATGGGTCCCCTCTTCCTCCAAGGGAGGGCTCTTGAACCCCCAAATATTGAGCTCTTCTTACAAGTAGAAAACTATAAGGAAATGGTGAATAAATCCAAATCTCATTCACTCAAGAGGTGATGTGAATGGGCAAATGAAATGGTGCTTGTATGCTCTAATGAGGAAAGAGGTCCCTCTAAGAGAATATAGGAAACATAACAATACAAATGATTTCCTTGAAAATATAGTGCACCCATGGCCTCTTTTTATAGCAAAGCTTTGAGGCATTATTCAACCAGTCTTTAGTGTGAACAAGGGGCTCTTTAAGGCACCCTTAGGTATTTGACCAGGCCCCCACTTGGATTTAGCTCGGATTTGGGTGTCAAATTGACTTGGGAGATGAGCCATAAGTGGGTGGAAGGCTGACCAAAATCCTAAATGCGTCGTTCTAAGGAGTGGACACCTTTTTGCGTCCACAGTCATGCATCGGGCGCATATGTGCTTTTCCGATGTTATTCGGCTGTTGCGCATGCGCGTGCTGCCTTTGTATCTTTAGTGCATGATGATTTTTTAACTACTTGTATAGGTTTGTGCCCTTTGAAAATGCATTTTCTGGGCCATGGATGAACTAATGGGTGTTTGAAGATGCTGGATCCCTGTAACCATTTGTGGACAAAATTCCTGTGATAACAGATGCCCCTTGATGTGTGAGGTTAGGAGCATACATATAGCCGAAATACATCAATGTTTCTTCTACTGAGAGTACCTTTGTAATAAAGAGTGTTGAGGGGAATTTCAAGAGCGAACCATTGGAGAGAGAGGGGAACTGGTAGGACCCAAACCTTTCGCAAGGTGTGGAAAAATAAAACTGTGTACAAACGAGGCAGGCATGCCCAATGCTTGTGTTATGTAACTCAAAAATGTGTAATACAGTAACTGAAGCTGTGTGTTGGTGTAGACAACTGCAGTGCGCTCGGGGGTATGTTGATATTAATAGAGGACAATTTTGATGGTGAAAAAACTTTGAAAAGAGGCGATGACACCTGTAATAAGTGTCAATGATATGCAGGCATTGATAGACGATCAAATTTCAGAGGTCTTCGGAAAATATAAAAAACAACTGCAATAGTCGCAAAGTAAGACCCAACGCAACATGATAAAGAATTAAAGTTGAATGTTGTGGGGATCAAAGACAACAGAGAGCAATTATGGGTCTCTCTGTGCCATCTGAGATTCCTCATTATAAAGGTAATGAGAGCCAAGATACTGTCGCCCTTCTAGAAACTGTGCTAATGTCGATGGAAAGGGAGACACGACTCCAAGAAGAAAAGGGCTTCATGAAATATGTGGTATGAGATCAGGGACTGAGGAGATACATGGACGTAGTCAATATGTAGGGAGACTCAAGACTACCCTTGGTTGGGGATATATGTGAAGTATAAGTGGCAGCAACCATGAAACTAGGTCTAGTGTCAGGGGGAGGACTAGACATGGGTTAAATTGTGCCAGAGGCGTGACAAAGTGGACAAACTTAGAGATCAGGGGTACATGGACTGTGGGATCCTCAGGGTTTTATAAATGATGTCAACAGGAGTAGAAGATAATGAATTCCCCAACCAAGGGCGACATAGGTTTCTTTTCTAGGAAAAGAAGGTCGCCAATGGTGGACGACAAAAAACTATGTAATTGATGGAAACAAAGGGTTTTTACAATTACCAAATGAATAAAGAATAATTTTGGATGAGTGTACAGATACAAAAATGGGTGCCCTGGTGCAATATGGATTGTCCTGTGAGGGCACAAGTTGCATGGAGAACGGGTGGAGGGTGGAGGCCCCATAGGTGGGTTTCTGTATGAGGGAAATGAATGGAGGGGAATCTGCAGATGGGCAAACTGACTGTGGATGAAATGAATGGTTAATGATACCACAAAGGTGTAGTCAAAATAGAACCATGATGAGATAACTTGGGAGTCCATTGGGAAAGCTAGCAAAATGAGGAGAAGGAGTATGTGGCTGATTCTCGAAAATGCGTAAGACTATCGAGACTCCCATCCCTAAAGAGTGAAATCAGCATGAGTGTCAAAGTGGCAAGGGGGACTATGAATGGGACAACTCATGTGGGGAAGAGTGCTATCGGGTAACATTACTAAAATGTAGCGGAGGTGTGAGTACTACAGAGCCATATGGGGGAATCCTAGAGGCAAAAAATCGGAGGGTGTGACTACATGTCAATAGCGATCTTATACCTGAAAGGGACGTGTTGATTTATAGTGACCAAGTACATGCACACATGAAAACCAAATACCCTACGTGAACAATATCTAAAGATAAAGAACATATAACAGTTATTTGATAATTTTGAACATAATCATGTGTACCTGGGCGTGATGTGAAAAAAATGATCTCCGGGGGCCGAGGATGGATGGTGGCCCAGGGAATGTGACTGTGTAGGTGGCAGGATCCTCATCCTGTGGTTGAAGATGGATCGGAAAATGGACGCTCGGAGCTTCCAGAATTAGAAGTTTGGAAAAAGGGACTATATATAGCTGTAGGGCCCACATTGCCACCTCATTTGTACTTGCTGCCGTAGTGGATTGACAAGATGTTTGAGGAGAGATTTGGAGATTTTGGGAGATTGAGCCAGCTGATTCAGGATCAACAAATTTTAGGTAGTGGTCGTATCCTCCTACACAGTAGTTAGGGTTTCTTTTTTGGGTAAGGCTTGTATGGATGGTCATACAAGGGGGTTTTGTGAGGGTGGGCCCCCCAGTGCACGAGCGATCGAGTGTTTCGCGCACATGAGTGCGCGGCTATAATTTGGAGAGCTGTGCACAGGGGTGCCCAAATGGGGAAAATAAGTATGCATGGAATGGGCGCCTGTGCAAAGCCCAGAAGCGCATCCATGCGCGACTGTGCTCCTGACAGTTGCGCATGTGTGCGCAGCTGTGGAGTGAACATGCGCGCTAGGATGCACATCTGTGTATGTGATAGGGGCACATGGGTGCGCCCCTGTATGGCCAAAAGTCATGCATAAGTGCGCAACTATGGGATGAACAAGCGCGCATATGTGCGCGCCTGTGGGGAAAAAATTCGCGCCTTTGAGGCAAAGCTGAAGGGGTAAAAACTAATAGTTTTTGGAGATTTTTGTGTTTTTATGAGTTGTGATGGCCGATCAAAGATTTTATGTGCAGATGCAGGTGACCAGTTGATGATGTTGATCCAGTGGAGGGAGAGGGACTGGGTGCGCCTGAGAGAGGCAACGAGAGATGAGGAGCCAACTGTACGTGGTGCTTTGGCAGCTTGTGGGCTGCTGAAGTTTTTTGAGTGCTCATTAGTGAGGGCACAAGAGTAATTGATTCAGTTCCTCATTTTGATGTGGAGTCCAGATTTGTAGTGTTTCATCGTTCGAGGTGAGAACATGACATTCTTTTCTACAGAGGATGTATATTTTTTGACTGGACTCCCTTTTCGGGGAACCCTTCTACTTGCCAAGCCTGTGGTACCCGAAGATGGTCAGTTGGGTGACCTAGCTCAGACATATTGTTTGGGAGAGGACTCCATGTTGGGGTCAGTGGTGAGGATTGGGGGGATGGATGCCCTTGTGAATCATTGCGTGGCAGCGATGATTGTGAGAGTCTATGGGTCTCTCATGACTTAGCGGATTAGAGAAGGTCAGCTGAGGATCATGGAGAGGGCACTAGGTGGTGAGAATTTTTCCTGGGGCTTGATCCTACATGCCAAGATGGTGGGGCAACTCAACAGGTGTCGAGCTGCTGACTCAGGGGAGTTTTCCTTTGGGTCCATCTTGGTAGCATGGCTTTTGGAGAGGGTTCTTATGTTGTGCCCTAGAGTGATATTGGATGTACCTGGTGTGCGAGAGACACGGCTAAGGTGGTGGGCGATGATTTTGGTCCATCATGGTGGTGGGGAGGGTGGCCATTATTTCACAGTCGAGGCTGCACAAGTGTGGAGTCAGATGCCACAGATCATACTCTGATAACTGTATAGTGGGGTGGACTTTCGAGAGGATCCAGATATGGTGCTACCCCCCGGAGAGGTGTTCGATCGTAGAGGTATGATGTTATATTTGATGTTTTGATCTTTAGATAGTATAACATGTTCTTTATGTATAGATAGATGCTGATTCTATCACTTGTTTGTTGTGTGTGCAGATGTGGGACCTCGTGGGTGTGAGGTTGAGTTGGTCAGAGCGTTGTCTCGTTAGGGGCCTATGAGACCACCGTGGAGAGAGTCGCGGGCAGGGGAGAGACGAAGGTGGGATGAGGATGGTGTGGGGCCGACAGATGATGAGAGAGCAGGCATGAGACACCGTTTTGATGATCCGAGTGGAGGTCCATCACATGCTCCTTTGGCGGGGATCGAGGGAGAGTTCGAGGATTTTCACCGCCGATTGGAGGTGGTACTACAGGGAGTGCTCGAGGGTATGTGGGTGCGTATCCAGGACGAGGGGGTCTTGGAGCAATGTGTGAGCCTTTCGACAGAGTCACAAACTATGATCTGCAGAGAAGGTGTAGCGGGGGCGACTATGACTGGATGACTGCCCCTAGGACCTGAGGGACCCCTAGCTAGTGGGGCACCTCCTCCAAAGAGAGGACCAGGTGGTGGAGCTCTAGAGGCACCATGAGTGTCTCTGTATATATATTTTTGTATTTATAGAGGCTTGTGAGCCCATTTTGTATATGGTGCTAGGGCATCGATTTTGTATTTATAGGGGTGAGGTGGTTCACCTACCTATGGATGTTGTACATGTACTATTTTTTGTAAACATTGATGGCACATTGACTGATATATATATATATATATATATATATGGATATAATTTTGGGATCTTTGTGATGTTCACATGTGTTGATGTTTTTTGGTTATGATGTCTAATTTATATGCTGTGATAGAATTTTGATGAGTTATGTATGTGTAATGGTAACTTGATGGGATAAATGCCAATCTAACACTAGGTTAGCCATATTATCTACTATTTGATTAAATTGTCTTGGAATATGTGTAAATGTGATTGAATCAAAATGTCGAGATAAAATTCTAACTTGCAGGTATTTGCAGAAGAGGAAAGGATCATGGATATGGTACACATTGTTGAGCTGGAGGACAACGAGTTGGGAATCTAATAAGACGCTAAGGTGACAAACATGGCAGATATTGGCCTCTGCAAGGAGGCCAATGACGACTGTGTATTCTTCTTGGTTGTTGGTTGTTGAGCCCAGGCATATGCCGCTGGAGTGAAGCAGCTCATGTGAGGGGGTATAGAGGGCCCAAGTAGCCGAAGCAAGATTTTGTGTCCAATGGATAGATCCGTTGGCGTAACCGATGGAGAATACATCTGTCAATAACACAAATGATAGATTAGAAGTGAGGCATGGAGGAAAAAGATGATTAAAAACTCTACAAAAAGTGTACAAAAAGAAAAATCCTAGTGTAGAATGGCTACGCTAAGGCGTAAAATTTATTTAAGTACAATCTGCTGATGGGTTCTTTGAGAGGATGGCCTTCAGGGGAGGCTAGGATGTAGGCACCTTTTATGAGGAAATGTTGGATGATGTAAGGTCCATGCCATAATGACTCGAATTTTCCATGGGTGAGGGTATCCTGAGAGATATCGTAAGTGAGGACGAGATCACCTTCGTTGAATGAGTGAAGGTTGACATGGCGATAGGTGGCCTTTGATCATTTTTTGGCTGCCTCATTGTTTTGTAATGAAGACTGATGGTCGTCATCCAATGAATCTGAGTTCAACAAATGCTTCTCCATTGGAGCAGTGTCGGGTAATAGCTCAATAGTGGTGCGTAAGGTGGGAATTTCGCACTCAATGGGGAGAGTGGCCTCGCCCCCATGGACAAGATGAAATGGTTTGAAACCAATGGTATTTTTAACTGTCGTGCGATAATACCATAGTGTGGAAAACAACATATGGTGCCAATTGGTCTTATGTTTGTTAACTATGCGTTGCAACATGGTTTTGAGGACCTTGTTGACCGCCTCTACCTGTTCATTGGACTGGGGGTAGTATGGGGAGGGGAAATTGTGGGAGAAGCCTAACCTGGAGGAGAGTTCGACGAAAATCTCATTCTCGAAGTGTTTCCCGTGATCAGAGACTAACTATAAGGGGAATTTGAAGTGGTAGATGACGTGGTTAAAGAAAAAATGAGATGCAGTGTCAGCGGTGTTGTTGAAGGTGGGCATGGATTCAACCCATTTGGTGAAATAATCGACTGCCATGACGATGTATTTGTGTCCATTGATAGATGGAGGGTTGCAAGTCATGAAGTCTATGCCCCATTTGAAAAAGGGGTCGACAATAATGACTAGGTGGAGAAGAGCAGGTGGTTCTCTTGTTTTGTTGGCATATAGATGATATTTTTCACATCACTTCACAACGTGGATGCAATCATGAAACAATGTGGGCCAAAAATAGATAGCTTGAATGATTTTCTGGGTGGTGGACATCCCTAAGAGGTGACCACTGCAGGCGCCACTGTGGAAGTTATTCAAGACTATGTTGGCTTTATCAATAGTCAAACATAGATGAAGTAAGGTGTCGACCCCTCATCGATATAAGATATCACCGATAAGGAGGTAACGAAGTGCCTGGTGCCGAATACGTTGACGATCATCGTTGGAGAGGTGGTTTCCAAACTTCTGTGTTCGGAGGTAGACGGGGAGATTGCCATAACAAGGATCATCTGAAGGGATGAAAAAGAGATGTTCATCGGGGAAGTCGATATTGACGAGAGAGCTAGTAGTATTGGAAGGAAATGTTGTAATGAGTTTGGAAAGGATGAGGGATTTCTTGCTCTTGGGTGTTAAAAATTCGAGGTCATACTCCTGAAGGATGACAATCCACCGAGAAAATTTTCCATTAATTTTTCGGCGACTGAGGAATTATTGCATGGGGTTGGAATCTGCTACGACCTTGGTAGTTCGAAGCAGGATGTAATGGCACAGTTTCTGGATTGCAAGGACAACTGCAAGGGCAAGTTTCTCTTCATGATTATATTTCAAGGGTGGCCTTGATTTTTTTTTACTAACATAGTAAATGACATGCTCATGTCCATCATCCCCTAATTGGACGAGAACTCCTGCTACAGAGACGATTGAGGCCGATAAGTAGAGGATATAGTCATGGTCATAGTCAGGTGGACTAATCAATGGGGCATTGGAGAGGCCTCTTTGAGATCATCAAAAGAGGTTGGGGAATGTTCATCCCATTTGAATGGGATATCATGACATAAGAGGCGAAGGAAACCTTGTGCCCAAGTGGCATAATCAAGGACAAAGTGGTGTAAAAATTTATCTTTTCTTTGTAAGCTTTGCAGCTAGCGTAAATTCCGAGGGGTGGGAATTTTCATGATGGCTTGGACCTTCAGGGGGTGTACTATGATGCCGTGTTGGGAGACAATGAACCCAAGGAGGCGTCCAATGGTGACGCAGAATACGGACTTGAGAGATTTCAAGAAGATATTGTATTGACGACACCGGTGAAAGACAATGCGTAAGTCATCAAGATGTTGAGTGCGTTTCTTGGATCGAGCAGTGAGATTTTCCAAGTAGGCGAGGATTATTTGAGCCAGATCATGAAATATGTATGTCATGGCACATTGAAAAGTGGCATCAGCGTTCTTGAGGCCAAAAGGCATGACACGATATGCAAAAGTACCCCAAGGGGTAGTGAATGCGGTTTTGTATTGATCGTCTGGGTGGATCTAAATTTGGTTGTAGCCAGAGAATCCATCCATGAAGGAAAAAGCCTCATGGCTGACACAATCATTGATAATTTTGTCGATAAAGGGTGTTGGAAAATTGTCTTTGGGACAAGTGTGATTGAGATCATGAAAGTCTGTACAGACGCAGATAGTGCCCTATTTTTTGTTAACAGGGATGGGGTTGGAGACCCATGACGTATATGCGACGGGGCATATGAACCCTGTAGTGTGTAATTTGTCAATCTCAACTTTGATGGATGCCGCTTTGGATGGGTGTAATGGTCATTGATTTTGTCGTACATATGTGATATCATGCCAAGTGTTTATGATGTTCGACAATAGAGGGATCAAGGTCATACATCTCTGTGTATGACCAGGCAAAAATGTCCTGGTATTCCTGGAAGATAGATTTGTAAGCTATGAGTTCTTCGGGAGAGCATGCGAGGCCGATGGTGATTTCCTCTATGATTCTAGGTTTGATGGAAATATCAATTTTGATGGTGGGGGAAAGGTTGGCCATGTTTCCTTCTTCAAAAGTGTCGGGGGTAGGGATAGGATTATTGAACCAATATATATGCCCTGAGGGGAGAAAATCCTTGGTTTTGATTATGTATATGGGGTTTTGTTGGGGAATCGTAAAGGCTTCCTTTGAAAGAAAAAGCGCTCTGTGATGGAGTGGATCCCATGGGCAATCAGGGGTAGTTAGTTCCTCGAGGATGTCTTCATTGCAGTGGAACTATCGAGAATATAAGGGATCTAGGGGAATAACATTGGTGACTGTCACCATGTGTTTAAATTCTGGTGAGGAAGTAGGGGAAATGATGCAAGAGGGTTGCAAGGGTTCATTCGACATAAACCAAATATCGATATACTATGGGTTGAAAATGGTAGTCAGGCGTAAACTTTCCACGGGGAAATGAATGGAAGAATCAAGGGGATTTGGGAGAAAATTCTCCTTGAGACTATCTATGAACCAAGGAGGAGTGGGAAGTGACTTAGTCTCAGGGGAAAAGATATAAACCATATCTGAAGAGGGAGTATGGGGGACTAATGGCGTCACCGAAGGTGGGGTGATGGTAGGATTGGGAATAAGGGCTAATTGACGACTCCTATATTCAATGATCATAGGACACTAATATGTGAAGTGATCAAGTGATTCACATAGAGCGAAAGGACATCGCATACGTTCATTAACGAAGGTCATGAAATAGTGGATGTCAGTGACATGTGTGTGAGATGATGTGGATGGGAGGGGTTCTTGCTGAAAACTCTGGCGTATGGTTGCTAGTGTCTGCTGAAAGTGAGGTAGCGTAGGGCAATGGTGGGTGTAATGGCCGTATTATGAACAAATGGCACATGCGAATTTGGTTTGCAGGCCTTTTCCTTCTTGTAGGGGATGTAGTGGTAGAATTAGGTTAATTGGATGAAACGTCGGGCAGTGTCATCGCTTGAGGGAGTTGAATTAAATTACGCATCTCAGGGAGAGATGGGCATTTATTGGTGGGGTGTCCATATTTTTCGCATAGTGCACAAGGAGGTTGAAATTGGGGTGGAAGTGGAGTGGTGGGATCTTTCTTCTTCCGTCCACTCCCAACTGTAGTAATGGTGCTAGTGAGTGGGGGTACGGGTGGTGTGGTGGGAGTAAGTATTGGAATCTGCATTGGGATTCCCTCTCTTTGGGGAGGGAGGGATGGTTGAGGTACCATCTCAGGTGGATGTAGATACCATACTAGAATTGCAAGCACCATATTGGGAAGGGTAAGCGTTTCGGCTACCTGGAAAGCTTGTACGCCTGGTGGGGGGTAAAAGAATGAGATTTGAGTAATGGCTTGGGGGATTGTCTCCCAAACCAAGATGTGGCCCTGGGGGAGGGTGTAATCAGGAACATGGGGAGCTGGAGGGTTCTCAAGGGATTCCCAAGGAAGGAGTTCTGCAACTAGTGGGACGTCAGATAGTAATGAAGCCTCTGTGGAAGGAAGGGTATCTCCAGTTTCTGTTCCATTGGATGATATGACATGTACTTGTGCTGAGGGATGTATGATCTGAGGTGCTCCATGGTATGTCCCTAGAAAGGATGGGTCTTTGAAAATTCCAGGACCCATTTCGATGAGTGGGTAGGCCTCGGGATTAGTGTGAACAAAGGGTACGATATTATCGATGTTGGAGGAAGGGTTGGGCTCGTAATATGACACTTGGTCAATAGTGATGATCTTCCCGTTGTGGGGGAACATCATTGTGAGAAACACAGAAGAGGCCACAACCTTCATTGCATACATGTAGCTATGCCCAAACAAAATGTTTTAATCGAGCGGAGTGTCGATAACTTCAATGTCAATGAGGATAGTCTTGCCTTCGAGTTCAACGGGGACATTTTGAAATAGCCCTTTCGGAGAGGATGGTTGTCCATCATAAGAAATCAAAGTAATGGTGGATGGTATGAGATCGGGGGAGCCAAGTTTTCTTCCATACAGTTTTGGACATGATGGACGTGGATGCACCTTCATCAATGATGCAGCGGTGAACTGTGATGTTTCATATTTTAACTAGTCTTTGGAAAGCAACCAAAGTAGGGAGACGAGGTTCCCCACTATCAAGATCAAAGGTGATGAGGCGAGTATCAGCAGGGTCGACTATCCTCAGGGTGGAAAGTAACAAATTCTGTTGAGTAGGACAGGTTTGAAGGACTTCTAAAACTGACATGGAAGCAGGGGATTGGGCCAAGTCATCGACCAAACTATAATTGTGTGCCGCCTTAGCCTGAGGGTTGTTGACATTCCGTTGTAATGGGATGCAAGGAATATGAAGGGGTGGTTTAGTATTAGGGAAAGGAATTATCAAAGGTGGTCCAGTTGTGACTTGGCTGCTTCCAAGGTAGTGGGAGTGGAGTTGGGGGGTGCAATGTATTGACGACTGTGCGTTTGTAGAAGGACTTCTTCCTCAATAGTGAGGAGGATAGTGAGATCTATAGGAGTGTTTGGGTTTGGATACTATCCCATCTGTGGTGGGTTCGGATGCATATCCTGTTGGGTTTTCATCACCCCTTGGTGTGGAATGGGGTTTTGTAGTACGCCAGGGGGTGGTTGCTGTACATATTATTGTGGGGCCTATTGGGGGGTAGGTGGTGCTGGGGGATGTGGTCCATTTCCATATTCTTTCATCCATTTAAAGTCAACAATTTGAGGGAAATGGTGAGTATAATGGCCATACTCACTGCAAAGGGCACAAGGGAAGTTTGTCCGAAGATTGTTGTTGTTCTTCCCTTGTCGTTTGTTGTTATTGACCCCTTGGGGGTTCTAGTTCCCCTGATTCTGGTTGCCCCCGACAGTTTGGTTTTGTTGGGGGTGGTTCTGGTTCCCTCTTGGTCCTGGATTATTATTGTTTTGGTTTTTTCCTTTATTTTTGGAATTGTTCGACTGATGGGTCAGATTTTCCATATTCAGTTGTTCAAAATTTTGATATTGCTGAACGGGAGAGGGATGAACAAAGTTAACCCTAGCATGTGGGTGTACTTGTGGTGGAGCCAAGGGCTATGGAAGGCCAGGAAATGGAAAGTATAGATTATTTGGTGGCAATGGTCCGTAGGGTATATAAGAAGGTGTAGTGTTTTCACTAGTGTTTAGGGTATAAGCTGAGGTAGATGGGGTACCATAACTTGGTTGGGCCACTGGGTGTACTGTGGGTGCCGATGGTGGTCCACTGATGGGTGGAGGAAGGGCAACAGGGTATGGTTGTTGATAAGGGGGAGGAGGATAATAAGGAGGTCCACCATATGCTAGTGGATATTGAAGTGTTCCATACATAGGTGGTTGTTGGAGGTGTGAATTGTGGTGTGTAGTGATACCAATCAATCCATCCGCTGAGTGAGACTCCCCAGGTTTATCCTAGCCGAATGGCACAGGTCTCGGGGCGTCAGGTAGTACTATATATAAGTATCCTGACTGTGAATAAATGAGTTTGAACTGTTGAGCCTTGTCGATGGCTTCTTCTTCAGATTGGGGGAAGGTGGCGGCCACATCCTTGGAAAGGAGGGAAACACGTGATTTGAGAAACTAATTGAGGCATTGTTGCTTGGTGGCTTCTGCTTTGCATAGAATATGTCGCCGACGCCATTCGTGAATGTGGTCATTGATGTGTGTAGTAGAGGTTTGTTTAAACTATGAGAGTAGTTTGAGACCATTGTCATGACAAATTGGTAGTTGAAAGAAGGTAAAAATTTCTTTGGCCAAAGATTCAAACGTCACATGGGACCTAGATTTTTCTTCTACATACCACTTGGCTGATGGGCCAATGAGCGTGCATTGGAATAACCTCAATTGGACAGAGTCATCCATGATGCTGTTTGAAGAGCACCATAAGTGGAAGGTCATGAAATGGTTGGCAGGGTCGTCTCCCACTTTTCCTTCAAACTTGTTAATGTCTGAAGGTATATTGGTAAGCATTGTAGGCCATGTGGGGTCATGCAATATAGGATCATTGGTGAGTTTAGTCAGATCTAGTATGTTAAGGGAAGCCAAGTATGGCATCTGAGGTGGTGGTGGAAGATTAGCTCCAACCATGGTGTGAGTGTTTTGGGTACCTAACCCTTGAGGGGGGCTAGGTGGGGTTGTACTTCCTCCTGGGGAAGAAATGTGCCCCCCGCTTCCTTGTAAAGGAAAGTGTGTGGATGGTTGACCTTGCGAAGTGGACCCAAGTAAAGTGGAACCAAGCAAAGAGGATCCCAAGATGGTACCACTCACAGGAGTGTGAGAAGGTGGAGCCGATGAGTTGGCAAGACTAGGAACTCCCCCTAGAATGGGAGGGAGATTTAGCAAGCGTATGGAACGACGGGGATTTTGTGGGTCCCCTATGATGTTCGACTAGCAAAGTGGATGTGTATAAATGGTGATGAGAGAAATAAATGAACAAGAGTCTTTGTTATGATTTTTTGGACCTTCACAACATATCTCACAATCACATGTAATCACAAGAGTGTCATACATAAATCAATTGATAAATAAGCATACATGTGGGTAGGTAGGTTTTGTCTGCATGGGAGAACAAAGAAAATAAATGCTCATGTCCTAAAAGATGTAACGTCCTTCCTCTCAAATAGCACTAGACCTTCCAATAGCACTCGACAATGGGGTCTGAATCCATCAAAAGATAAACTAGTGAAGGATGAAGTAATCAGTTATAATGAGGGGTAGAGGGTGCATATCCCGAAAGAGCTAGCGATATTTCTCAATATCCACACAAAATCTGATCAAGGTGCAATTGTAGCCCACAATTGCCACCTGGGTAGATATCCTAAAATTTGGTCACTAGGTACCTCGGTCAAAGTGCGACATTTAGATTTTCGACCTAAGAAATGGGTCACGGGCTGGATCCTGTCCAAGAGGTGGGTGCCTCAAGGGGGGATGCACAGAACAACCAAACCTCGGCCTTCGACCCTTTAGGGGTATCTCCCTGCCTTATGGTGTTAGGAACACTTGACTTGGAGGATTTAAAGTTCCCTATTTGACAACTTCTACTGTTTGAAGATGTGAGAACCAGATAAGGGGAAGTTATTTGGATGCCTATCCCCGAGATCCTACCTAGACTAACAAATTTATTTTGGCACCTCCTGTGGAGGAAAACTTAGTGAGTTTTTAGAAAAAATTTAGATGTGGTTGTTTGATAGATTGGGGGTGTGAACCAATCTCGTTGAAATTAAGTGGGAGTGGATAGTCTCATCAAGAAAAGGGGTGGGGTGTTTCAGAATCCCTTTAGAGTAAACTTAATTCAACCTCCATGATTTTCTAGATGAAGCTATGTGAGTGAGTAGTGACTTTGTGTGTGAACACGTGAAAGTATGACAATTTTTTAATAAGTTAGGTGTCACCTTGCTGCATGTGGACTTCGTGTGGTCCTTTACATGTCTTGATTACCTAATTTACTAAATGCCATTGGTACAAACTTGCAAAATTCTAAAGTCCCTAGAGAACTAACATGTGTACATATGGGTCCTTACCAGTCCTTTAACTCCCTAGTGTGATTTAATCTAAGAAAGATTCAACAACTATCCTAGATTGTGGACATGTGGGCATGTATGGGCCCATTACAAAACCTTTAAACTTCCCTAATGATTTAATATAAGAAAGTAAATTCAAAACTATCCTATGCTTTGTAGCATGTGGGCATGTATGGGCTCGTTACAATTTTAATATGTGTTTGAAATAAACTAAGAGGAGTCCTGAGGGGGCTGTTGTCCTATCCTAAAGTTTTTTTCTTTAAGGGAGATGAAATTATCCCTCAATCGTTTTTCTGATTCTTAAGATCGTTTTATGGCGTGAGAGAAGAGCACACTCAAATATTGACGTTCAATTTATGGTCCCAATGCAAGTAGTTATATTTGTGATATAGAATGATTCCAACTTATCTTTAATCAAAGCAAGCCATCCATGTGGAAAAATGAAATCAAAAAGGATAAATGTGGATTTTAACCTCCTAAGTGCCTATGTTTTGACTAACCCTTCATGTGGAGAGGAAATTTAAGTGTGGTGCATATTACAATCTGCATAGAATCAAACTTAAAAAGGCTATGGGCCTCCAATAGATCACAAAAACCCTTACAATGTATTATTTTATGGACAGATGCACGGGTCACAGAGTAGACAGAGGCACATTCGACACCAATGCATAAATTAAAAATGAATTTTTGGCACAGTGCATAGAATGCGCTGAGAAACACAGTAGGTTTGGTGCACATGCTCGGAAGATGCACCTGTGGGTTAAAAAACTCGTGTACTTTCTGTTACACAGCTGAGAAGAAAATTTTAGATGAAATTCTCTCAGCACAGCTTCTAATTTGGCTTTTTGTAGGCAGGCATGGGCCGGTTCTGGTTCCTGCAAGTTAAATAAGAAAAAATGAAGTGCTCGATCAACCCAAATGGGGAGGAAATTGATACCTATCCCCAGTGGAGTTGCCAATATGTTGCGTCCCTTTTTTCACCTAAATGAGCAAAATAAGGATGCTTACAAGTCCAGTTGGGTTAGCTAGACAAGAAAAGAGTGAAAGAAAGAGTTAGAAACATCAAGCATAAGAAATAAACAAAGAAATAAACTAATAACAATAAAAGAAACTAAACTAGAGTGCATAAGGGAAATAAAACAAAAAATAAACAACATGCATGCCACCAATGGATTAGTTGTATTAGTGGGAAAACACCAAAGAGAAAGGGGGACTTATGGGTCCCCTCTTCCTCCAAGGGAGGGCTCTTGAATCCCCAAAGATTGAGCTCTTCTTACAAGTAGCAAACTAAAAGGAAATGCTGAAGAAATCCAAAGCTCATTCACTCAAGAGGTGATGTGAATGGCCAAATGAAATGGTGCTTTTATGCTCTAATGAGGAAAGAGGTTCCTCTAAGAGAATATAGGCAACATAACAATACAAATGAATTCCTTGAAAATATAGTGCACCCATGGCCTCTTTTTATAGCAAATCTTTGAGGCATTATTCAACCAGTCTTTAGTGTGAACAAGGGGATATTTAGGGAACCCTTAGGTATTTGACCAACCCCCCACTCGGATTCAACTCAGATTTGAGTGTCAAATCGACTTGGGAGATAAACCAGAAGTGGGTGGAAGGCTGACCAAAATCATAAATGTGTCGTTCTGAGGTGTGCATGGATTTTTGTGTCCGCAGTCCTGCATCGGCCACATATGTGCTTTTCTTGCGTTATTCTACTGTCGCACCTGTGCGTGGTGCCTTTGTATCTTTAGCGCATGCTTATTTTTTAACTAGTTGTATTGTTTTGTGCCCTTTGGAAATGCATTTTCTAGGCCATGGATGTACTAATGGGTGTTTGAAGATGCTGGATCCCTGTAACCATTTGCGGACGAAATTTCAGTGATAACAAGGAGATCTATGGACACACAAATGGATGATGAAGTTCCAATCCTTGATGAAGAAAAATATTCTACTTGGAGAATATATATGAGAGTGCATTTGAAGGAAATGGAAGGGGGTATTTGGAAGGAAACCATTAGTGGATCAGTTTCCTTGAAGAACAAGTAAAAGTTTTCATCTCAAAGGGAAGGAAAGAAGAATTATGCATTGGCTCTCAATACCATTCTTAGTGTACTCTCAATCCCTATCAAAGAGAGCATGGGACAATGCACTTCCGCCAAGGATCTATGGATAAATCTAGAGGATCCATATCAAAGAAAGAAAGAAAATATTGAACTAGACCACTCCATAAAGATCATTAAAGGTAGATAATCTGAAAAAACTCTTGATTGCATTTTTTCTAAATGTGATGATGTTGACAAAAAGGAAGATCTTGAAGACATTTCAAATGAAGGAAAATAATCATGTGATGATGTTGACAAAAAGGAAGATCTTGAAGACATTTCAAATGAAGGCAAATAATCATGTGATGATGTTGAAAAAAAGGAATATCTTGAAGATATTTTAAATGAAGGTAAAGAATCCTCAAAGACCCTTGATTGAAATAATTCAAAATGTGATGATATAGAATATTTCTCTACAAGTGAAGAAGAAAATCTAGAAATGGTTTGTGTAGAGTTTGATGGTAGTTAGCCTATGGAAAGAATAGAAGAAGAACTATCAGAACTTCAAAAGAAAGTTGAAGAGGGTCTATATGAATACAACATTGACCATTATTATATAGACTATAGATATCTTTCGGATAACACTAAAAAGTTTCTTAAGAAGAGTCAAAGGCACATATTGAAGTTAAAGGAAATGCTCAAAGAGCAAGAAGAGAGTAATAAGACTCAATTAGAAGAAAAGGAAGAAGCTATCACAAGACTAAAGCATGAAAAAGAAGATAAGAAGGTAGATGATGAGATTAGCAAAAGTATTGAAATTATTTTCCATCTCAAGAACCAAATTGAAGAAGCCAAAAGGGTAGAGGAAATATTGAAGTATCAACTAAATGAAAAGGAAGAGTCATGTCATAAGTTAGAAGCTGAAGTTGTTGATCTTATAAAGAAATTAGAGAAGTCAAACAAATTCTTGAATAGCTCTCAAGTCTTGAATGAGATCTTGGAAAGTCAAATATCACCAAATGATAAATCAGGTCTTGGATACAAGAGAGAAGCTACACATGTTGAAGCAAGCACCTCAAAGAATCATGAGGTAAATCCCTCACTCTCAAAGGATGAAGACAATGTTGCAAATAAACCATATACACAAGGCAAAGAAAATTTCCAAAGAACAAAGCAAGGAAGACATCAAGAAGCCATCCTTCACCTCAAAGAAGATGAACACCAAAGAAAAGGTATGAAAGTGATTTTCATGGTCAATGTTATTCATGTAATGAATATGGTCACAAAGATTTGGAATGCAGATATTATGCAAGGAGAATAATGGAAGATTTCATAACACCATAAGGTGTTGGGGATGTGATCAAGTAGGACACATTGTTGTTCACTATCACAACATGAGATGCTACAACTGTAGTGGATTTGGACACAAATCCCAGGATTGTTGGAGCACAAGAAGAAAGTCCATGATGAGGACTTCATATAGCATGGCTAGAAGAAGGAATGAAGTAAGGAAGGGAGACATCTTTAAAAATATGGAAGCTCTGAGCTTAAGTTTTGAGAAGCAGAGACTCCTCTAGAAGTGGGTGAAGAAGACTGAACAACCAGAGCAAAATGGAAGCCTTAAGGGAAGCTCAAGTGTGTCATCTACTGAAGCATACGTAGGTGACAGTGGTAATATTCACCTACATATGCAGGCTGACCTTGAATAGGTCACATACATATGTGAGTTGTCTATGCAAAAGGTCACATATATGTGGTAAAGCCTTGGGAAAAAGGCTATGCACATGGGTTTTAGCTTGATGTGATGGTATACCTCTGTGTTGTAGGGTCTGACATAGTTTGTTGCAGGTTTTGACATTGTTTGCTACAGGTTTTCATGATTACATATTGGATTATGTAAAGTGATGATATAAAATGAAAGGCTATCTTGGATGCATGGCACTAACTCATGAGTATGGTTTGAGGCATTTTCTGTTGAAGAACAATGTTGGTTATGACAGTGAAGTTATGGAACCTTGGTTATGTGATATATCTTGATGATGCTAGCTAGAGATGTCATTGATCTATTGAAGCACACTACTAATTATTGGATGCTTAGTCTTTTTTGTAGTGAATGGAGTATTGAGGCATGATATATAGTTGATGTATGATTGGTACACTTCCAGTGCATTGGTAAAGGCACCTACTAGTAGTTTGATTGGCACATGTTTTGTGGTGGATTTGACATACATGTATGATGATTCATTTTGTTATTGGTGCATGGTTGATGTACTTGCTCGGTACAAGTGGTGATGCATGTTTAGTGCATGATGGTACACTCATAGATGGTATATGTTTGGATGATAGTACTTGGCTAAAAGTACACCATTGGTATTGCTTGAGTAGCATATATTTTGGTACATGACATATGGGATGATATAGTTAAGACACTTGATTGATTGAGATTCATGATTTTGATACTTGGTTCATGGTGGAGACATACCATTGGTAGATGCACATGGTTGGCATATTGGTAGAAGCACATGGTTGACATGTTGGTAGAAGCATATACATTCCATTGATGATATATTTTGGCACATTGTATGGTGTTGATGTACATGGGTGTTGTGCATGGTGGCCACAGAATTTGGTACATGATGTACTCAGTTGATGTTTTATTCATGATTCTCTTATTGACATATCTTTTGTTTCATGGTATGGAACGAGTTTTGATGCATGGACATGTACAATGATCGTCATAGAAATAGTGATTTCTCTATGATCCATTTGAGCAGTTGCATTTGTAGCAGAAGCATATTGCATTGGCAACATATTGTTCATATTGTAGAGAATATAGGGGGATACATACCCATAGGGGGAGTCATTCTTCTTTCGATGATTCTAGGAGGAAATTTCCCTATATTTGGAGAAAGAGCACATAGGTATAGTTCCAAGGGGAGCATTAGTCATAGAGAGTATGAGCAATGTATCTTCAATATTAAATTAGAGTGATATCACTTGTTCAAAAAAGGAAGAGATTATTCAGAGGAAGATTAAATGCATTCAAATAGGAGGAGCAACCCCAAGTAGAGTTCAAGTAGAGGGAGCAGCCCCAAGGGGAGAATGAACCTTTGCCATTGATGTCAAAGGGGGCGAGATAGTCACATTGATGTGATTGATGAATATTGATTTAGGGCAATGCATTGTCTACATGTTGACATCAATGTTGGTATTTCCATCAATTCCAAAGGGGGAGATTGTTGGATCATGTTGTCATTGATGTCAAGTGATTGATTTATGTCAAGGGATTGAGTGATGCCAAATGATTGATTGATTGATGTCTTGTAATAGAATACTAATGTAATATGTATTGTCCTTGATGAGAATGGATTGATGTAAAGTGGAATCATAGTCATATGATGATGCATAGATGAATATGGATCAATGAGTTGTCATTGATACATGATGCAAAGATGAAGATGGATCAATGTGGTTTCATTGGTATATGATGCATTGTTGGATTGATGTAAAGATGAATCATTATTGTCTTATCATGGTTGATAAGGTGTGCAAATGGATGAACTCAAAAGTGGCCCCCTTATGGTGAAATCCCTCACGGGAAGACGCTTTATGGTTGAGTTATCCTAGAAGTATGGTTGGAGAACCCATGATTGAATGTGGAATAATGAGATGAAGATCAATTAATTTGTCAGTGAAACTATCCTAGATGGATAGTGCTTGTCATACCATTTTGGGTGGTATGTGTAATGCCACATAACTCCTCATGGTTTGAGAGTTACGGCCTTACAGAGATGAAGGACCCTCATATGTTGGCTTCAAGCCCCAAGAGGTCAAAGAAGTCAAAGTGCTTGAAAATAAGAAATTATTATTTAAATGGTAAAGAAAAGTGACAAATTCAAGGAGGAATATTTAAATGATAAGGAAATGGAAAACTTTCTTATTATGGAAAGTGGTTAACCCTAAAAATGAGGAAAATAGGTTAAGTGACCTAGAAATGGGTTAAGTGACCTAGAAGATGCTTCTAATAAAGCTACTTGGAGAGTATAAATAAGAGGCAAGGGTCTCTTGTGAATAGTATATCTTGTGCATGTAATTGGAGATCTATTATGTGAGAGAGAGAGATGATCCGGAGGATCTCATGGACACATCAAATTTTTGGTAATTCTGAGACCATGACGACAAAAGTATCGAAAGTTTAGAAACCCTAGTTTCTGAGGTATACACGGGCTGTAGTGAGCCAGGGCATGTACATATGCTAGCTGTATGAGGACATGGCACGTACAGTGGATGAAGTCATGAAGACTTGTGGTTGAGATGATGACAGGCTCTTGAAGACTGAAGCAGGTTCCAGATCTACATTCTATGGGATCATATATGCCATAGAAATTCTGGTATGGTTACATTGTTGTCTTGATGAATACTCTTTCTTGTTGTGTAGTAAATGCTTAAGGCATTCTTGGTATGGCTGTTGTGATGCGGTTTGTGTTGGTTGATGGAGTGAGAAACACTCTTATGATTCAATACTGATATGATTGCTATAGTATACTGGTTTCTTATACATGATAAGTAGCATTCATATTGTATGGTTGAGAAGCATGAGCATGAGTAAGTTCATGGAGAGCTTGTATGTGTTGTGATTGGTTATGGGTCATATTGGACAGTGAAAGACAAAAGAGAATGTGATTGAAGGTTGTAGAGGACCTGAGTTGATCTTGAAGAGAAAACCCTAATTAAATCAGATGTGATACGCATGTTGTAGTACAAATTGGATGTGTACATATGCGATATTTTCTACTGGTAAAGCGCGTACATATGCATGCTGAACCACTGACAGGTTGTGTACTTGTTGACATATTGATATTGTTAAGAACCAACGAACTGAATACAAAATCACCACAACAAATATAGAAGAACAATATGCAAAATCTTCTTTATTACTATCAAACCCTTAGGGTAGGGCAACACCATACAATGGATCCTATTATGGAAGGGATCCTCTCCTGTTCACTTGCCTCTTCG
>JASDQU010438547.1:63704-96486 GCA_032191745.1 Picea mariana
AAATTCGAACTAGGATACAAGAATGGTCATTTTGAGGAAGGTTCAAGATCCATGACGAAAGAAAAAGAACAAAGGAGTTATGCAGAAGTTCTCAAAAGAAGGAATCATGGTCAACAATAATCAGAAACGAATGAATACATAATACCTTCTACATTCAGGAAACAAAGAAGCTTCAATCAATGTGAAAGAAACAACCAAAGAGAAAATATTGATCAACCAATGCAGAATTACAGAAGGACTACACAAAAAGGAAGACCATTCACTACCAAGTATGTAAATTTATTTTATGGTCATTGTTTCTATTTTACTAACTTTGGACATAAGGTTGCATATTGCAGGTCTTATGAAAGAAATGTTAAAACAAGAAAATCTTATGTGGCCCCACATGACATTGAATGTTACAAGTGCCATAACTATGGACACATAGCTCGTGATTATAGAAGCATGATAAATCCTCCCATGAACTAAAATATCGATGAGAGATACAAGAAGGTTTGCAAAAGAAGTGAAGAAAAATAAGAGCAGTTAAATGAACAGGTCCAAGGAATCATACTTACAGGATTTGCAGCAGCAAAAGATCATGTTGAATTTACAGGAAAAGAAGAAAGTGTCAGAATTTAGGTAAAGGATGAAGAAGAAGATGTCAATACTCAGGATGATGATAAAATTCATAAAGAGGAAGAAAAATAAGATGTCTCCAGAAACGAAGAGGAATATTACTCCACATCAGAGAAAGTATTGTTCTAATCCATTCGGCTTGGAGACTCCCAGTAAATATGAATATTGAACAGGGAGAGTCCATGTAGTAGCATAGATAGATTAGATAACCATCCTTCGAGCAGTGGTTGTAGAGACATATTCAGAGCAGTTAGATAACAAAAGTATAGAGTAACAATTTGATCAATTAAGAAGTAGTGTTTCCACACAAGTGTCAGTTGGAAGTTACACAGGCATAAGTTTATGATTATATTGCATGTATGTATTCAAGGAGGAATATCTTCAGTATAGGTTGTTCCATACATGCATAATTTGATGAGCATATAGATCAGATCAATGGACATATTTGATTATATTTGACCAAAAGGAACATGTGTTGATCAGTTGTATTATATTCAGGTGAGGCCTTCATGATAGTTCAGTGACAAATGGGTGAGCATTGTGGACATTTGAGTAGCAGGGTCATGAGAATTTTGTGACATATGGACAGAGACAGATTCTTGAGATGCTTAGTAGGTATAGGAAACACGGGTAAGATGCATAGCAACATAT
This sequence comes from Picea mariana, assembly GCA_032191745.1. NCBI lineage: Eukaryota > Viridiplantae > Streptophyta > Pinopsida > Pinales > Pinaceae > Picea > Picea mariana. The sequence continues at coordinate 64,974 of JASDQU010438547.1, forward strand.
TTACAATTAGAATCATTAAAATCAGTTGGAATCAGTTGGTCATAGAAAGGACAACAGTGAAAGGCACAACATAACAGGGAAAGAGAAATCGTCAATAGAAGCTATATCATCAAAAGGAAATTATTGAACGGTATGGATAAGTAAACATGAAAGGTAAATGAACAAATCAAATTTTGAATTATTTTTATATATGTCAGTGAAATTAAATAGGAAGTACCAATGGAAAGTAAAAAACACTGGAAGATATGAAAGGAAACAAATATTGGTAGCTCTACATTGAAGTCAAGTCATCATAGAGAGAGAAGATCCAGAAAGGAAGATCAGTAACATACAAACTGAGAGACATACCCACAGGGGGAACTATTATTTTACCCATGATTAATTAAAATAAGTGTAGTATCAGGGGGAGACATATCGACCAGAGGAGTTAACCTTTGGCCAAAGATGAAGAGAAAGAACAGAGGCATGAAGACAAGGGGAACAACCCCAAGGGAAGATACCCTTTTCCATTGATGTCAAAGGGAAGAGATTGAAACATTGATGAGGAGCGATGATCACAGGGGGATAATGAGCATGAGTGTTGGCATCAATGTTGTTGTTGTCATCAATGCCAAAGGCGAAGATTGTTGGACAGTTGGTTGTCATTGATGTAAACCTTTGGAGAGTGATGTTGGAGATTGATGTCAACCCTAGTATAGGTCCAAAGATGTTGGACAGTTGATTGAAATTTTTATGATCAATATTGATGGTGAGTTATTTGATGAAGTCAGGTAGCACATTCTGATAGCCTCGACGGTGTGCTGATGGGACCCAAAGTTGATTAAGGAATATGGACATGAAGGACAATAAAAATGCAAGTAATAATATCATATATGGATATTGCACATCGTTCCATTTCTAGTGATATGTGTAACTCCACGTGGCTCCTCACGATTAGGGAGATATGGCCTCGTGAAGTTGGAAGCCTGGAAGAGTGATCAAGAATCCCCTAGTTGATTACAAGTCTTGGTCAAAGCCTAAAGTGGTTGTAACAAGAAACCCCTAAAATAAGGAAATAGGTTACCTAGCACAATTATAAATACACCTCAAGAGTCTCTCATTTGTACACACACACTTACATTGAATATCTATCTTATGAGTGTTATGGTATATCTTTTGGTAAATCTATTAGTGAATCTAAGGTTGAAGTGGTGACATTTTTTCTGAGGCAATGAAGGTCTGAAGGGATGAAAGTTTCAAAGTTGTAGAAAATTAAAAACCCTAGTTTTCTAAGGTTGTATGCGGGATATAAGAGGATAGGTCATGTACATACTCATGTTGCAAGAGGATAGGTCATGTACATACGTAGGCTACAAGAGGACATGTTGTGTACGTGAGGAAAATGTATGAAAATGAATGTACGAATGAGTTGTGGCAAATTTTGATGGTAAATCACAGTCTGATATGGTATGCTTCAGGGTTCATGAGTAAAGGTATGTCATTTATGTATTTTTTTTAGGCTTGTATCTTGAATGATATGGCACATGCTTAAGGCATGTCTTGGAGGCCCTTGATGGTGCATGGTTGAGTTGATATTGTTACATGCTTGAGAAACATTCTTTGTACTTGGTATATTGATGTAAACCCCTTCTCTCCTCGGGGTTGTGCACTCCCAGTCTAGGATTGTTCAAAAGACTGAGCTGAATCATCTCTTTGGGCCTCTACTAGACCCCAAATCAATTTCCATATGCCCCTTTATTCCTAAGGCATAGGTTCTATGAAACCTACGAGCTCCTTCTAAGCCCATGTTCCCTTTTAGAAACTAGAAACAAAAGAGATAGCTCTCTATGCTAGGCCCCTTCCTTCATATGACCTCAGGCTGTGACCTGGGGCTAACCTCGAAAGGCACTTTGGAGCTTTGGGATCCGAGTGTTTTCACTTCATCTGTCTCCAATTCTTTCGCACTCTGAATTGGCAAAGTTCTGAAATGACGTGGGAGGAATCAACGGTCCCTTGTCCCTTTCCAAATCAAAGGCCCATAGAAACTTAGGGCTCTAGCACTTTGGAAAATTCCACACCACTTCTTCTCAAGTCACCCGGAGCGCCAAGTATTCAGAGAACGCGATATTATGCCACACGGCTATAGAACATCAACGGTTCTAGTTTACTTCAGGACTCCGTGCTTCAGGAGTTCCAGAGTCTTCACGCATGAAAACCTCTGGAGTGTTGGATCTTCTGACATGTGTCCTCTACTATCGATGGCTCAAATCTATTTTAACTTCAGCTAATATTCTCCCTAAATATCCTCATTGTGAATCCTCCAAAGTGTCAAACCTTCGAATTCTTTGATCTGCAACCTACATCCCACTTCAACTGGTGGTTACAATGAACTCCACACTTTGTCCTTCAAGAGTTGTCGACCCACACAAAATCACTTTACCCTGAAGTGGATATCCTCCAAAACAAATGATCGACTAACACATGTCCCCCTTGATTCGATAGTTCATATGAACTTCGATGCTTCGGCCTTCGGGAGTTCTTACTCCATGCAAAACCACTTTATCCATAGTGGTTATCCTTTGAAACGAAGGATCTCCTTACACATTTCCTTTGCTAACGGATGGCTTGGATGGAATCCGACACTCCGGCCTTCGAGAGTTCTCACTCCACCCAATTCCACTTTTCCCCATAGTATATGACCTCTGAAGTGAGGGATCCTCTGACACCTATCCCTCTTTATCCGATGGCTCAAAAAAACTCTGCCCTTCAGGAGTTCTTTCTCCACCCAGGTCAATTTCCTCCCAAAGTGAATTTTCTCCGAAGTGGCAGATATTCTTCCATGCATCCCTTCCCAATGGATGGCTCGGATGACTTTGGGACTCTGACCTTCAGGAATCCTCACATAATTCACCCTCCAATTTCTCCAAAGTGATCCTTCTCCAGAGTGTAGGATCTGATGAAACTTGTCCCTTTGACTTGGATGGCTCAGATCTACTTTGGCTCCCAGATCTTCGGGATGTTTTTCAATTCTTCTCTTGATTTGCTGACACGTGATCTCCTTGGCAATGGATAGATCATATCTCTTGCGGCTCACTGAGACTTCAGGAGTTCTTCCACCTTTTTCACCCCCTTTCCTCTGGAGTTCTTCCTTCCGACCTCCATGATATGATGCTACATGTCTCCTGGAGATCGACGACCATGATCTGCTTCGCTACTTAGGGATTTGGGAGATTTACTCACTCATCAACTGAAATATCCTAGAGTGAAATTCCTCTGGAGTATCAGATCTCACTCCACGTGTCCCTTCCCAACACCAACGGCTAGGATGAGCTCCGAGCTTTGGAGCTTCGATGATTTCCCACTCTGTTTCTCTAATAACTCACGAAGCACTTATGCTCTAGAGTCTCATATATGTCGCCACATGTCCTCTTGGACGATGGATGGTCCTGATCCACTTCGGGACTTCTGTAGGTCCACTCTCCTGTGAACTTAAGATATTTAAATCTCATGCACTTACCTAGATCCAACGGATGTCGATCCTCTACACTCAGATCCAATGGCTGGGATCTGCTCTCCTCCTCTGTGTGCTTGTTTTAATGTCTGGATATAGTATTCAATGATCCATATCTCTCCTTGTAGCTAATACAACAGTTGTCATCGCTCTTCCTCCTGAGCTCCCACTTTCTCCCGAATTAGAAGAATTTATGATAGTCAAAGGATGTGTCCTTTGATCCTCCTGCGAGCCTAGCTACTTTGGGTCTTGACTTCGCTTCTGGGAATGCTATCCCTCCTAAACTTGTGGAAACTTAAATCAAGTTCCCTCTCCTGTGCAAACCTTGCACTATCTCTTCCAAGATGGTGAACTTGCTCAAAATTTTAAAGGGTCTCAGCCCTTCTGCTTCCTTAGAATATTTCCAGTGTCCTCTTGGCACGCTCTGCACTCTTCTTTTGAGCTTTCTAACTTGAAACAAATTCTCTTCTATGCACACTCCCTACGCTTGTCTGAATAATCATACTTTCTCAACACTTGCCTAAGTGTTATCCTAGTGCACTCCTTCCACATGTCTTCTCCTGAATCATCATCTCTTCAGATCCAATAACGCACACCTTGAATTTGGTCAATGCACACTTGCAGATCTCTCCTACATATTGTTCATCAATTCCGGTTCTCCTCGATTTCCTACAACACTTCAGGACGTGTTGGTTATGTGCACTCTTTTCACCTTCTCAAAACACTCCTTGTTGATCCTTTCCTTCAAAGTGTTCAAAAACTCTGAATTACCTCTCTTTCAACAGATTTCCAGAGTATTCAGTAACTTTGGTGTGTCCTCCCTGACACTTTCCTCTCTAAGCTCAAATAAGAGTTCTCTTGTGCACTCCTTGCACCCGCTCAATGCCCACCTAGAATATCTCTACAGAATATTCAACAACTTTGTATTTTTCACCTTCCTTGCATAGTTTCTCCTCCAAGGTGTTTATTAACCTTGAGGATCCTCTCTGATTTTATGATTATCCTGGTGTACCCTCCTAGCACGTTCTCCTCTGAATTTGATTTGAAATTCATATGTGCACTCATTGCGTTGGCTCATAGAGTTCTCAATACTTTGTTGTGCATTCCTTTCCACTTAGTCTAAAAGAACCCAGAACAGCTCAACAAACTCACATACATATAGTGAATTCTATCATATCCCTACAGATGAAGCATATCTCATATATCTATAGCATGTATTCATAAACACACAGATGACATTCATAAACATACACAAAACACACACATAATATTATGCAGGAAAAACTACTCTTATTTGTATTAATATGAATGTCAATTACAATATGTGCAGGCTCGAACTGCAACAGAGTCTCAACTCTCTCCTTTTATCTCTTTGGCTTACAATTATTTTCTATCGAATTTTTCAATAGCCTCTATTGGGCATACGCTACAATGATTTATACAAGAGGGGCTCAATGAGCTTTTCCCTCCAACTACACTTAGTGGTGTCTAATCACCATTACAACACCTATCTACTAAGGATTATTAAAATAAATGAAAATATAGTTTGAATCAGATCTAGATCAACCTATAGCTAGTCATTAAAGACAACTTCAACTACAACCTGTACAAAGGAATCAACTCAGGTCTATCAGCCTTACAACATTTAATTTCATTTAAATTCACATTTAAAATTTAAAAATGGAAGGGTTGTGCCTCTCCCTTCCTTGAATGCACTTTGATTTGAGAAATAGATGGCACATTGCTAAGGTGGATAAATGATCCTGCATCATACTCCACAGCTAGTAAAATCATCAGCTCCTGCTCATGGTTCCCTATGCTCCACTGTTGAAAACCTCTTGGATCCCAAACTTCTATTTGGAGTTTTCCACTTGCTCCTCTTCTTTGGCATTGTTGTTGTTACTTCCCTTATACTACTACAAGTCCTCCTCTATTCATCCTCCCCCTGCTGACAGTTTCTTCTATTGATTTCAACATCATCTCTCCGATCTCCTCAGTCAACTCTTCCAGCTGCTCTACCAGCTGGCTCCTTGGCAATCTACTCTATTGTACTTACTCATGCAGATCAAAGGGCGGATCAACCTGATCTCCCATGCTGCTTTCATCACTTGTGGATTTGACTTGCTACTTTACTACAGACTCTAGTTCTACAGGCTCCTTACTAAGTTGCTACTCATTTATCTCCTCTGATAGATTATTTTTTGTCAGTTCACCTGCTATTATATCTCCAGCTCTCTCCAACTTCTCCTTGGACTAGAATTATTTTCCATTTGCTTCCAACTTAACCTGTTGGATGTGTTGACTTTGCACTATCACCCTCCTCTCCAGGGATTCCAATTCCTTGTACAGATCAACAAATTCCATGTTGTCTTCTTCCTCTTATGTTGCAGGCTTCCGTAACATACCCAACCACACACAGGTCGGGGTACTCTACCTTCAAGCCCGCCCTTGGACTTGTTTCTCTTACAGATATCTTTTAAAATTTAAGGATGCATAAAATAAAAGACTTTAACGACATTCATAGCAATATCCAGCAAGCATGCTTAGTCTAAAGATAAAATTAAATGATAAATAAATATACACAGCATAAATACATTCATATACATGTAAATGATAACATAACATAGAGAAAATATCTTTATGAAATATGACACCAATTGGCTGTAGAACAAGGACGTTCCACCCAACTGTAGACACTATTGTTCCAAATATCAACAGGAACATCACCCCCGAGCCAGGGCTATGAATACACAAGGAGGTTCCAGAGTGTTACTTGGCTTCCCAAACCAGACAGCACCCAAGATCTCACAGGATTCCCAACTCTCACAACAATCCAAGTACATAGGTCTCTTCTACCTAGCTTGCACCACCCAAGAGAATGAACCTCCACCCTTCTCTGCCACGTAGTCCCTCAGGCAATCCTTCTCCTTAATTCAGGCTCCAGCACAACTAGTCAAGAATCTCAATGCTGGAACTCTCAGGACTCACAGTTGTGAGCAAGGCTAGACACAGGCCAACGCATCTCAGACATGTAGCCTCAGGTCACAGCTAGATCACACCAGTGACCACTACATACAATTATCCCGTGGCTAATATTCAGCAGTTCGTCTCCCTTTCCATGGGCCAAGACGCGGATGACTGATGGATCAATGAACGGGTAAGTGGGTGAATGGAGGTGCGTCCATGAAAGTGAGTAAGGAATAGAATGATGTGAATGCAAAAGTGGAGCAAATGAGCCAACAACCAACTGTAACACCATGTTTCCCCCATTCTGTAAATATAACTATATGGACCAAGGGACTATGGCAAGCTTAAAAGTGTGAATGTTTGATTTGATGGACCTTGTGTAGAAGGTCGATGAATGTAAATTTTGATTATTGTAATAGAAAATTGTACATGTTGCATGACTATTGAGAGAGGGGATGTGCTAAGAGAAAGAGATACCATGATTGCTAATGAAAAAGGTCATGTAGGGGACTTGGAATGGTTGTGTTAACCTCCACCGAACTAGTACCATGCTGGAGTTAATTTTTCTTAGATCAAAACAACCCTCTGACCAAGAATGAATTCTCGTCAGGATGGTAGGTGGGAAGGGCCTCCTCAAGAGTTAATGAGGGATGGGGCAGACTGCTCATCGCTATGGATTTTGGACCTAACCATAGATGGGGGGATTCGATCCACACACAACCTCGCCGAGGGAGGAAAGAAGGGAAGTGTGGTGGACAGAGGGAGCAGCTGTGATGAAGTGCAGAGAAGGGAGCAGAGATATCAGGTCCGAGTAAGGATTGAAAGTGAACAAGAAAGTTCTTATCACAGGGAATAGGTAGACAGAGAGAGGCGAAGGAGAGTAACCTTCATCCTTACCTATTCCTGTATGGGAAGAAGGAGAGTAGCCTTCGTCCCTAACTTCCACCGAGCTGGAAGTAAGAGATTGAATCTCAGAGCATCGTGGCCTAAGCTTGGGGGTGTCCAGTGATAAATCCATTGGGAGTGAATGAGCCAACGGTTGGGTGGAAACACGCACCCCTCTCAGCAGTCACTTCACGCTTTATGGTTCTGATAAGTGTTTTTATGCCTTGAACTCTAAATTGGAAATAATGGATCCATGCTTTTTTTCGTATGCCTGTAAATAGTTTTTACATTGAATGATTAAATTAAGATTATGCTTTCTCCCTTGATAACTTCTACATCTGCTTGATTTCCCTTATTTTCTAGTTAAATTCCTCAAAAGCACCTTCCCAGGGAATTGCATCCCTGTTCTAGAGTCGAGTGAGTACTTTCCTGATTGTGGAGGTCGAATTCCCGCAATCACTGTGAGGACGTAGTCTATTAAGCTCAAAAGAGGTAGTGAAGATATGCATAGGCTCTCTGCGAGGAAATAAGAGACTAATAACCACCTAAATTATAGTCTAAATGAAGGAGCACAATGCTCTTAATCCTCCAAAACTGACAAATCTCAGGAAGGATAGTGAGATTTAGGTACCAAAAGGGAATACCCTTTCATTTGGTAGGTGAGTGGATGAGATCCGGTCGGGAGGATTCAAGGTCTGTCACAACCACCAGATTTGAATAAGGAGGAGCAGGCATTAATGCCTCGTCTACTTCATTTTTCGCAAGTTCACACAATGGAAGAGTCACAGGTTGGCGCGACTAAACTTCTGAAACCATATGTTGCGATGTGATCTGGACCATTATATTGAGGAATATTGTGGACCGTCAATCCAACGTGAACGGATGAACGTAAGGGGTATGTGGAAATTGAAAATTCCCTATGGAACCAATTATGGAGGAGAAGATATGGGTCATCGAAATCCAAGTTCAAACAGCGAGTAGTCAGTGCAGGAGGAAAATGGATCTGAGCTGTTAGATTTAAAGCGCATGAACCAACAGTTGTTGGATATGGTGAAAGGTGCACAAGACAAGTTCTGATTTGATCGTGGTCATCCAATAAGGAGAACACATGGCGAGATCTCAGCATTTCGCTGACTCGTAGAGAAAGAAGGTCAAATATAATAACTGTTCGAACTCGCGATATGCAAAATCGTGATTTGATAATGGTTTTCCATTAAGTAGGAAAAGTGGAGAGATCTCAATATTTCGCTGACTCGCAAGGCAAGAAGTTCAAATATCATAACTATTCAAACTCGCAATATGCAAAATCGCGATTTGATTGTGGTTGTCCATTAAGGAGGACACATGGTGAGATCTTGACATTTCATTGACTCACAGAGAAAGAAGGTCAAAGATCATAACCATTCGTACTCGTGATATGTGAAATCGTGATTTGATCATGGTTGTACATTAAGGAGGACACGTGGTGAGATATCAGCATTTTTATGACTCGCGGGGTAGAAAAGTCAAAGAGGGAAGTTCTAAGAACTCGCGATATGCGAAGTTTCGACGTGCATTGGAGTTAGGCTCCAGGTCATAGTAAATGGTCACATGGATGGAGGCAAAAAGAGGGAGCTAACGATTGTTAATCCCCTTTCGTAACTCGGGAGTTGGAGGAGTCGGGGTGCCTTGCATCGAAAGTTTCGATGTCACGAAACGTGACGCGTCGTTTAGGTTAAGCCTATGGTCACGGGTAGTGGTCACATGGAGGAGGATAGGTGAAGAGATAGCATGCACTAGGTCCCTGTCAGATTTCAGATATTGGGATAGTCATGGTAACCCACATGTAGAACACCCGACATGCGAAGTCCCAAAATGCCTTTTGGGTAAGCGGGTGGTCACAGCCCATGGCCGCATGAGAGAAACTCACGCTTGGAACTTAATCACGTAGACCGAGTCACAAAAGGAGCTAACGCCCGACACTCTGAGTTTTCATAGTAGGGCGAAGGGTAAGGTCGTGTATGCCCTTAAACTTGCACTAAGATATTGAAATGTTCTGCGTTTAACTATAGAACAAGACCATCCAGTCTTAGAGAATTGTTTGGCATCAGAATTTGAGATTATGTCCCTTGAGAAAAGCGAAAAACTTTATTTTTCCTCATGGGTGTGTTACAAAATGGTATCAAAGCATGGTTACAACACTTGGCTTGCTTGGGATCATGGACCAGTCACTTAAATAACTCTATTTGGAGTACTTTGAAAAGAATGACACCCTACCTTACCTATTTCTTAAAAAAAAGTCTAATTTAAAAATGCTATGAAATAAAGAAATGAAACCTTCTACTGTGCGTGTGCATTAAGAAATTAAAACCGTGTATTGTTCATGAACTAGTAGACTGTCAGCTAACTATAAGTGTTTTGGAAACACTCAAACAGTCAGTGAATCATGGGAAGACTCCAATACTAAAGGATGATGACATGTCATGAAGTGGGGGATGGCTCCCACAATAGAGACAAGGAATCTTATGAAAGGAGGGTGGTGGAAACCCCTCCAGATCTGGATGAAACTGTAAGAAGCCTCAAAGCCAAGCTATAGAGTTTCAAGGATAAAAATGAGAGATTGATAAAGGAGCAAGAGAAAAAAATATAAATTAACGCAGACTTTCTACAGAGCTTATCTGACATACAAAGGCAACTGCAGCACGAACCTGCAACCAGTCATGCGGACCGACAAAAAAATAAGGGAGGTCAGAGTCTGCCTAAGACCCGAAAACATGACTCTATAAGTGACCCCACTGGGAGAAGTACCGCGAAGAAGGTCCAACCCATAAGCAGGGGACACTCATTGGGAGAGTCCTCCGGAAAGGAAGCTGACAACTCCGAAGGGTCTTCTAGTAGCAGGGCCATCTCACATTCTCATAAGAAAGGAAGTAAACGGAAGCGTTCCAAAACCCATGGTCTTGAAGAGTTCAAGAAATCAAAACCACCCTCTTTCAATGGAGAGATAAAGAAGAGAGAAGAGGTCGAATCTTGGCTGCTTGGTTTAAAGAAGTATTTCAGATTCCACAACTACTCTGAGAACTTGAAGGCTCGGATAGCCATCTTCAACCTGAATGGAAAGGATTCTATATGGTGGGAAGACCTTAGGAATGTGAAAGGAGTCCATGAGAAGGATTTGTCATGGAAACAATTTGAGAAATACTTCAGGAAGCAGTATCTGTCAGAAAAATACATGGATGGGAAAACAAAGGAATTATACGAACTTTGGCTAGGACAGCTCACCATAGAGGAATTCATCAATAAATTCCTTGAACTACTAAGGTATGTACCCTACATAAAAGATGAAAAAGAAAAAATACAATGATTCAATAGTGGGTTACCTCAGACCTACCGGGATAGGATTGAGTTTGATGAACCAAGGACCTTAGAAGACGCTATTTAGAAGGCAAGGTATTGTTATGAACAATTTGGGAGCAAGACAGGACCCCACGAGGGCTGGAAGAAGAAGAGTAGTTCGGGATTCTAGAAGAAAAGGTTTAACTCCTCAAGACTTAAGAACTATGGAAAATATTCTAGGGGGGTACTTCATGCTAGAAGTGTATATCAACAAAATTTCCCCTCTCAAAGTGGAAATAAACCTTTTCATACAGCTCGCATAAAGACCGATAACCTAAAGAAGGAACCCTTAAAATGCTTGGGTTGTCGAGAAAATCATAGATTGAGGGACTTAGCACACAGACAACAAAATAGTAAGGGGGTCTACAATATCCAGGAAGCTACCACCATCAATGATGTGGCTAGGAGCATGCCACGAATATATGCAGCCCTAGACAATAATCAAGCCGACCACCAAGCTTTAGTAGTGGAGCTGGAAGGTATGATCACCAACCATCCAATTTCTATTTTAATTGACCCAAGTTCTAATTTGAGTTATGTAGCCCATCATACTGTCGATAAGTGTAATTTGCAACCAATTAGACATGTTAAACCATGGTTGGTACAACTAGCCACTGGGACCAAAAGAAAGGTGGCAGAGGCTATACCAGCCTGCCAATTCATCATGGATGGATTTCCCACCCGAGCGACCCTTAACCTACTTCCCTTGGGATCTTATGACTTTTTGATTGGCATGGACTGGTTGGCTGCTCATAAAACTAAAATGGATTGTTATCATAAAACTTTAGATTGTGTAAATGAAGAAGAGAGAAATATGACCCTCCAAGGGATTCAGAAGCCTGTCTCAGTGAGATAAATATCGGCCCTTCAAATGAAGAAGTATTGCAGAAAAGTGTGTTCCTTATATGCAATATAGGTGTTGGAATCCGTTGAGGACGAAAAACCAAACCTAGAGGACTACCCCATATTAAGAGAATACAAGGACATATTCCCAGAATAAGTACCAGGTCTACCTCCGAGAAGGGATATTGACTTCTCAATAGAACTTACACCGGGAGTTGTACCAGCATCTAGAACGCCATACAGAATGAGCACACCAGAGATTGTTGAGCTCAAGCTACAACTAAAGGAGATGATGGAAAAAGGCTATATCCGACCCAGTGTATCTCCATGGGGAGCACCCATCCTGTTTGTGAAAAAGAAAGATGGCACACTCCGAATGTGCATAGATTACAGACAACTCAATAAGGAAACCATAAAGAACAAGTACCCCTTACCAAGAATCGATGACCTGTTCGACCAATTGGGAGGTGCATCCATCTTCTCAAGGATCGACCTAAGATCTGGCTACCATCAAGTCCAGATTAAGGATGAAGACACCCACAAAACAACCTTCAGGATGAGGTATGGTCACTACGAATTTGTGGTGGTGCCATTTGGGCTAGCCAATGCCCCTGCCACTTTTATTTGCTTGATGAATAATGTACTCAACAAATTTCTAGACAAATTTGTATTGGTTTTCATTGATGATATCCTAATCTACTAAAAATAACAGGGAGGAGGATGAAGAGAATCTTAAACTCGTACTTCAAGTACTAAGGGAGCATCAGCTCTATGCTAATTTTAGCAAGTGTGATTTCTTTCAGAAGCAAGTCCACTACTTAGGCCATGTTATATCTAAGGGGTGGCAGTAGACCCCAACAAAGTCAGATACATTATGGAATGGCCTAAACTAAAATATGTATCTGATATTAGGCCCTTCATGGGCTTAGCAGGATACTATAGAAGGTTCATAAAAGGGTTTTGCAAGATTGGTTTTCCAATCACTTCCCTTTAGAAAAAGGGGACTAAATTCTTTTGAGTGTCAAAATGTGAAGAAATATTTCAGGAATTGAAATACCTCCTGACCCATGCCCCCGTGCTAAATATTGCGGACCCGGATGATGATTTCCTTGTGTGTACAGATGCCTGCAAGGAAGGACTCGGAGGATTCCTTATGCAAGAAGGACATGTAATTTTCTATATGTCCCAGAAATTAAATGAGCATGAGATCAATTATGTGACCCATGACCTAGAGTTGGTTTCCATAGTACATGCTTTAAAAATGTGGAGACACTACCTCCTGGGTAGAATATTTGTGCTTATGACATATCATTGTGGATTGAGACACCTGTTTGATCAACCAAAACTCAATTCCAGGCAAGCGAGGTGGATGGCTCTCCTAAGTGAATTCGATTTCAAAATAAAGCATATAAAAGGAAAGGAAAATAGGGTGGTTGATGCCCTTAGTAGAAGTATAAAAATTACTCATCTAGCAACAGTAAGCACCTGCAAAACGGATGTCGAGGAGAGAATCAGAAATTCACAAGAGACAGATGCATTCTTTAAGACCATGACCTCATATCTAAGGCAAGATCCTACAGGGATGAAGTATGAAGGATACCAAATGCTCAAGGAAGGGTTGTTGACTTATAGAAACAGATTGTATATTCCAAACTGTGACGACTTGAAGAGGTTCATAATGGATGAACTGCATAAGAGACCATATACTAGTCACTCAAGATATCAGAAGATGATCACGGCCACTAGGAAACGATTTTATTGCCATGGATTAAATAAAGACATAGCTAACTATCTAGCTAAGTTCCTAGAATGTCAGCAAGTTAAGGTAGAGCATCGACATCCAAACGGATTATTATAGCCCCTACCGATCCCAGAATGGAAATGGGAAACCATCTCCATGGATTTCATCATCAGATTACCAAAGTTGACCAAGCAAAATGATGCCATCATGGTCATGGTGGACAAACTGAGTAAGTCTGCCCATTTCATCCATGTCAAGTCAACTTGCAAGGCAATAAATATTTCCAACATCTTCATGAACGAGATATCCAGACTGCATGGCATGCTTAATGAAATTGTATCTAACAGAGATAGAAAATTCACTTCAAACTTTTGGAAATCCCTAATGGTTGGTTTCGAGACTAAATTTTTGTTCAACACAGCCTACCACCCTCAAATTGATGGACAGATAGAAAGAATAAACCAAATAGTAGAGGACGTGCTAAGGATGCACATAATGCATCAGCCTAAGAAGTGGGAAGACTACCTACCATTGGTAGAGTTTGCCTACAACAACGGTTATCAGGAATCCCTGAAGATGAGCCCCTTTGAATCCCTCTATGGTAGATAGTGCAAGATCCCAATTAGTTGGAGTAATCTAGTGGACAGAATTACAATCGAACCCGACATGTTGAAATAAATGGAACAACAAGTAGTACAGATAAGGAAAAATCTGAAAATTACTCAGGACCGACAAAAAAGTTACGCCGACGGAAAGAGAACTCCCAGAGAGTTCAAAGTTGTAGATCATGTCTATCTCAGAGTTAGACCCCAGAAGAGTTCCCTAATAATGGAAGCATGTTCCAAGTTGGCACCTTAGTATTGTGGACCCCTTGAAGTCCTAGATAGAGTGGGACCTGTAGCCTATAGAATAGCACTTCCTCCCGCTGTAAAGGCACATAATGTTTTCCATGTTTCATTATTAAAGAAATATGTACATGATGCTAACCATATAATTGATTGGTCTATGATACAGGTGGAACTAGAGGGATAATTCCTTCCAGAACCCCAATGCATACTAGGCAGGAAGGAAACCTCACTTAGGAACCGAACCGTTGCACAGGTCAAGGTGCAATGGAAACACTTTGGACCAGATGAGGATACATGGGAAATGGAAGATGCCATGAGGCAGGCATTTCCGATTTTTTTTACTTCTGTACATACATATCATTTTGATAGATAGAACATCGAGGGCAATGATTCCTTTAAGGGGGAGGGAATTGTAACACCCTGTTTCCCCCAGTCTATAAATATAAATATATAGACCAAGGGACTATGGCAAGCTTAAAAGTGTGAATGTTTGATTTTATGGACCTTGTGTAAAAGGTCGATGAATGTAAATTTTGATTATTGTAATAGAAAATGTTATGTGTTGCATGACTGCTGAGAGAGGGGATGTGCTAAGAGAAAGAGAGACCACAATTGCTAATGAAATAGGTGGTGGAGGGGACCCGGAATGGTTGCGTTAACCTCCATCGAACCAGTACCATCCTGGAGTTAATTTTTCTCAGATCAAAACAACCCTCTAACCAAGAATGAATTATCATCAGGCTAGTAGGTGGGAAGGGCCTCCTCAAGAGTTAATGAGGGATGGGGTAGACTGCCCATCGGTATGGCTTCTGGATCTGACCATGGACGGGGGGATTTAAGCCACACACAACCTTGCCGAGGGAGGAAAGAAGGGAAGTGTGGTGGATAGAGGGAGAGACTTTGAATAAGTGTAGAGACGGGAGTAGAGCTCTTGGGTCCAAGGAAGGATCGAAAGTGAACAAGCAAGTTATGATCACAGGGAATAGGTAGACAGAAAGAGGCGAAGGAGAGTAACCTGCATCCTTACCTATTCCTGTATGGGAAGAAGGAGAGTAGCCTTCATCCCTAACTTCCGCTGAGATGGAAGTAAGATATTGAATCTCATAGCATCGTGGCCTAAGCTCGGGGGTGGCCAGTGATAAATCCATTGGGAGTGACTGAGCCTATGGTTGGGTGGAAATGATTACCCCTCTCAGCAGTCGCTTCACGCTTTATGGTTCTGATAAGTGTTTTTATGCCTTGAACTCTAAATTGGAAATAATGGATGCATGCTTGTTTTTGTATACCTGTAAATGGTTTCTGCAGTGAATGATTAAATTAAGAGTATGATTTTGTCCTTGAGAACTTCTACATCTCCTTGATTTCCCTTATGTTCTAGTTAAATTCCTCAAAATCACCTTCCCAAGGAATTGCATCCATGTCCTAGAGTCGAGTGAGTACGTCCCTGATTGTGGAGGTTGAATTCTCACAATAACTGCGAGGATGGAGTCTATTAATATTAGGAGAGGTAGTGCAGATATACACAATCTCTCTGTGAGGCAAGCAGAGACTAAGAACCACCTAAATTCTAGCCTAAATGAAGGAGCACAATGCTCTTAATCCTCCAGAACTGGAAAAGCTCAGGAAGGATAGCGAGATTTAGGTACCAAAAGGGAATACCCTTTCGTTTGGTAGGTGAGTGGATGAGATCCAGTTAGGAGGATTCAAGGTCTGTCATGACCAACAAATTTGAAGAAGGAGAGCGGGCATTAATGCCTCATCTACTTTTCACAAGTTCGCACAAAGGAAGAGTCGCAGGTTGGCACGAATAAACTTCTGAAACCAGATGTTGCGATGTGATCCAGACCGTTAGATCGAGGAATATCGTGGACCATCGATCCAGTGCAAATGAATTAACGCAAGGGGTATGTGGGAATTAAAAATTCCGTAAGGACCTAGTTGTGGAGGAGAATATCTGGGCCATCGAAATCCACGTTCCGAAAGTGAGAAGTGAGCATAGGAGGAAAATGGATATGAGCCGTCAGATCTGAAGCACGTGAACCAAAATCTGTTGGATCCAAGGAAAGGTGCACGAGACAAGTTCTGATTTGATCATGGTCATCCATTAAGGAGGATACATGGCGATATCTCAGCATTTTGCTGACTCGCTGAGCAAGAAGGTCAAAGAGAATAACTGTTCGAACTCGCGATATGTGAAATCGTGATTTGATTGTGGTCGTCCAATAAGGAGGACACGTGGTGAGATCTCAGCATTTCACTGACTCAAAAGACAAGAAGGTCAAAGAGCATAACTGTTTGAACTCGTAATATGAGAAATCGCGATTTGATCGTGTTCGTCCATTAAGGAGAACACGTGGCGAGATCTCATCATTTTGCTGACTCATAGAGCAAGAAGGTCAAAGAGCATAACCGTTCGAACTCACGATATGTGAAATTGTGATTTGATCGTGGTCGTTCATTAAGGAGGACACATGGTGAGATCTCATCATTTCACTGACTAGCAGGATAAAAAAGTCAAAGAGGGAAGTCGTGAGAACTCACGATATGTGAAGTTCCAACGTGCATTGGAGTTAGGCTCCGAGTCGTAGTAAATGGTCACATGGACAGAGGCAAAAGGAGGGAGATAGTGTTGGTTAAGCCCCTTTCAAAACTCGAGAGTTGGAGGAGTCGGGGCACCTTGCATTGAAAGTTCTGAAGTCTCAAAACACGATGCATCATTTAGGTTAAGCCTATGGTCGCAGGTATTGGTCACATGGAGGAGGATAGGGGAAGAGCTATCATGTGCTAGGTCCCTATCGAATTTCTAATATTAGGATAGCCAAGGTAACTCACATGTAGAATACCCGACATGCAAAGTCTCGAAATGCCTTTTGGGTAGGCGGGTGGTCACATCCCATGGCTGTGTGAAAGAAACTCGTGCCTGGAACTTAATCGTGCAAACCGAGTCTAAAAAGCAGCTAACACCTTAAACTTCGAGTTTTCATAGTAGGGAAAAGGGGAAGGTCGCATATGCCCTTAAACCTGCACTAAGAAACCGAAAGGTTCTGAGTTTAACTATAGAATGATACCATCCAGTCTTAGAGAATTGTTTGGTGTCATAATTTGAGATTTTTTCCCTTGGGAAAAGTGAAAAACTTTATTCGTCGTCGTGGGTGTGTTACACCAACCCCCCCATTAGACCAGAGGTGGGTTTAAGTAACTTCGTGGGGAAATAAAGAACCTCCTGGCCTTCCACAAGAAGCTCATGTAACTGATCCCCTCCCTTAAACAGAAAGAGGTAATTAGAGTAGGAATAAACACTTATCCCCTCAAGCCCCCTCTCTTGTGGAATCATAGCCCCCTATAACTCTAGTCCTTGTCCGTCTAGTAGCCAACCATTTATTTATTATTAATAATGATAAACAAATTACATGACTTGGGCACATTGTCCTCTTAATAATTGTTTGGGCACTCTGTCCTCTCAGCATTGTAACAATACATTATTTAAAATGGGGGTTCAAAACCTGGGGTGTTACATCCCCTCCCCCTTATTTTGGCATTATCCTTAGTGCATATACAAAAAATAGAGATCAAAATCTCAAATTTATTTTGGTCTTCATGCTCCCAGGTAGCATCTTCAAGACCGTAGCAGGTCCATTGAATTTTTACCATCTCTATAACTCGATTCCAGATCATTTTAACTTTTCTATCCAATACCCACACTGGCTGAACCTAAGAATCTCCCTCTGTCTCTACTTGAATCAGATGCCAATCAATAACATGGTTAGGATCATGTACATATTTACTTAGTAAAGAGACATGAAATGCATTATGAACATTCATGGAAGAAAGCAATGCAAGCATGTATGTAACTGGTCCTATTCTGTCCAATATTTCAAATGGACCATAGAATTTGGCTGCCAGCTTCATACAACTACCCAATTTCAAAGAACTTTTCTTGGGCTTCACTTTCAAAAGTAAATGCTCCCCTACTTTAAACTCTTTATATGTCCTTTTCTTGTCTGCATAAACTTTCTATCTATCATGAGATACCTTTAAATTCTACTTTATCTTGACCACCTAGTCTTCCATGTCCTTGAGAAACTCTGACCCAAGTACAACTCTATCTATTGGGTTGTCCCATCTTACTGGAGTATCGCATTTCCTACCATACAAGGCTTCAAATGGGATCATTCTCAATGAATCTTGATACCCATTATTATATGAAAACTCAACCAAGTGTAAGTAATCTTCCCACTTGGATGGATTATCCATCACATACATTCTCAGCATGTCTTCAATTATTCGATTGACTCTCTCTGTTTTCCCATCTATCTGGGGATGATATGGTGTGCTAAAGTTTAGATTTGTGCCAGATCCTTTAAACAATCCCCTTCAGAAATTGGAGGTAAACTTTGTATCTTTGTCCGAGACAATTTTCCTAAGTATCCCATGCAACCTAGCAATTTCCTTCATGAAAATTTCTGCAATATTGTGTTGTCTTCACAGACACAAAATGAGCAGCCTTTGTTAATTTGTCAACCACCACCATGATTGAATCATCTTTCTTATTCGTTCTGGGTAATCCTGTGATGAAATCCATGGTGATCACTTCCCATTTCTTCTCTGGAATTGGCAATGGTTGTAGCAAACCCGTTGGGTGCCTATGCTCAGCCTTTAACTTCTGACATTCCATACATCGAGCAATGTAATCAACAACATCATTCTTCATTCCCGGCCAAAAGAACTGGCTTCTTACTGCTGTAATTGTTTTTTGGTAACCGGGATGTCCAGCATAAGGAACATCATGCATTTCCTTCAGTACCAAATTCCTCAGTTCTCCAGAACTAGGAACATACATTCTATTTTTATGCATGAGTAATTTGTCTTGCTTTACCTAATACTCCTTTATTTTCGATTGTACATCTCCTTGCTGTAAATTTTCCTTTACCTGTATGTAATGTTGGTCTGTAACTAGACCAGCTAAAATTCTGCTCTTCAATTCTGACTGATGCATACTGACGGGAGTAGCATGCATGAGATGCACTCTTCTACTAAGTGCATCGGCAACTTTATTCTCCTTTCCCTTGATATGCTTGATATCGAATTCATATTCACTTAGAAATTCCAGCCATCTTGTTTGCCTGGCATTCAAGGTCGGTCGTTCAAAAAGATACTTCAGGACAATGCGGTCTGTCCTTAATTCAAATTTATTCCCCATGAGATAATGTCTACACATCCTTAAGGCGTGAACAATGGAAGCAAGTTCCAAGTCTTGGGTAGCATAGTTCCTCTCATGTTCCTTAATCTTTCAGGACTCATATCCAATGACATGTCCATTTTGCGTGAGGACTCCCCCAAGTCCTTCCTTACATGCATCTGTACATACCACAAAACTTTCATTTGGGTCAGCAATATTTAACACAAGTGCACTAGTAAGTAATTCCTTCAACATATTAAAATTCTTTTCACACTTGAGTGTCCATTCAAATTTAGTTCCCTTATTTTGCAAAGAAGTGATGGGATGAGAAATCTTAGAGAACCCTACTATGAACCTTCTGTAGTAGCCAGCTAATCCCATAAAAGATCTGACGTCTAACACATTTATGGCTATTGGCCATCCTCTAATGGCTTCGATCTTCTCTAGATCTACTGCTATGCCCTGCTCTAAAATAATGTGTCCCAAGTAATGGATTTGCTTTTGATAAAAAGAACACTTACTCAACTTGGCATACAACTGATGTTCTCTCGGTATTTGCAACACCAATCTTAAGTGATGTCCATGCTCCTCTTTGTACTTAGAATAGATAAGTATGTCATTAAGGAATACTATGAAAAACTTATCCAAATAATCCATGAATATGCCATTCATAAAGCACATGAAGACAATTGGTGCATTGGTCAGTCCAAAAGGCACCACTACAAATTCATAATGCTCATACCTGGTCCTAAAGGTTGTCTTATGAATGTCTTCTTCATTGATTCTTACCTGATGGTATCCTTCCCTCAAGTCAATCTTTGAGAATATCTTTGCTCCTCTTAGCTGATCAAAGAGGTCATCAATTTGGGGTAGAGGATACTTGTACTTTATAGTGTACTTGTTCAACTATTGAAAGTCAATACACAGCCTCAAGGTTCCATCCTTCTTTTTGAAAAAACGTATTGGTGCTCCCCAAGGTGAAACACTTGGACGTATGTACCCTTTCTTCAGCAATTCCTCCAACTGCATTTACAATTCTTTTAACTCTGGTGTGCTCATTCTGTAGGTTTTTTGACACCGGAGCAGCTCTTGGCACTAAATCAATTGAGAAATCTATCTCCCTTCTTGGTGGAAATACAGGAATTTCTTGGAATACATCTTCAAATTCCTGTAGTACCAATAAATCTTCAAGGCTTGGCCCTTTTGTATTATCTGGCTCTTCCACATGAGTTGCATACAATTGACATCCTTTCCTAAAACATCTTTTTAGTTGTAAGGTTGAAATCTCCCTTATAGAGATGGGTCTTGGAACTCCTTTCACAGTGATCTATTTTCCATTTCCATCAAGAAATGTAAATGTCTTGTTATGACAATCTAGGACAGCATGATGCTTGTCCAACCAATCCATTCCAGTCAGAATATCATAAGACCCAAATGGTATGATATTTAGATTAATACTAGTATTCACGCCATTAAGACTTATGGAACAACTTCTGACCATATCATGGATTCTTCTTTTGGTCCCAGTGGCTAACTGAACCAAACTTGTTTTTCCAAGTTTACTTTTCTCCAAATGTAATCTATCCACTATCTTAGTATCAATGTAGAAATGGCTTGCTCTTGAATCAATCAAAATAGCAACAGGTTGATTTATGATCTTACCTTTCACCTTGATCATATTGGATTGGTACTATGCTTGTCGATCATCTAAATCTCCATAGATTCTCCCCATATTTCAACTGTTGTAGCCTCTTGGATGTTGTGCACAGTCCTCACTCTGTCCTTTCTGTGTGGGAAATCCTTGTACAGGTGATCTTCCCTGCATCCCCAGCATTGGATTGGTGGTCTTCCCCTTTTTCCCAAGGAATATTCCTTCTTGAAATCCCCCTTAGAATATTGATCTTGATGATTTCTATTAGGCTCATTCCTATTGAAGGGAGGTTTGAATCCTTTCCTCCTTTGATCAGACTTTGAATTTTTCTTGTCCTTCCAAGATTTCTGCAGGGATTCTCTTCCTTGGCATCGCTCATACATGTATTTATCCTTCCTGATAGCTTCAGTCGAGGTCTTGGGTTCATCATATTTGATCTTTTCCTTATAAAAGGTTGGCAGTCCAATCAAAAATATCTGTATTTTTACTTTCTCATTACCAATGAACCTGGCATACTTTAACAATCACAAGAACTTATTCTCGTACTCTGCCATGGTCTTGCTTCCCAACCTCAGTTCAAAGAACTCCTGCATTTTCTTGTCATAGAAATGCTATGAGAGGTACTCCTTCTTGAAGTACTTCTTGAATTGTTTCCAAGTGATTCCACTTTCATTAATGTGCTCCACTTGCTTCAATTGGTCCCACCACATTGCAGCTTTACCGTGTAAATGGTATGTGGCAATCCTGGCATCCAGGTTGGACGAATAGTTATGAAACTGAAAATATCTCCAGAGTCCAAGAAACCATGCTTCGGCATCATCTTCCCTTTCTCTTTCACCATCGAAGGAAGGTGGTTTGAGATTACTCATCTCTCCGTGCAAACTATCTAAATCTTGTTTCCTTCTTTGGTGTCTGACAGGAGACACCTCTAGACTTCTTACGGGATCTTCCAATGCATAAAAATTTATTTCTAAGTAAGGAGGTGAGTGGTGTCCATGATATCTACTAGCACTTCTGGAATAACTAGCTCTTCCACGATCATTCCTTCTTTCATGTCACCTACCTTCTTCGTCTTGTCTTGAGCTTGAGCCCTTCTTCGTTTGTCTCTGCAACTGATTTAAGCTCTACAAAACTTGAGCATTTATCTAAATTTACTCTCTCATCAGTTTCTCGTTGTCTTCTTTGTAGCTCTGTACTTCCATCTACAGGATTCTTACTCTTTCTATTAATGTTTCCTACTCTCCTTTTCCCTTGTGTCCATTGGACTCTGTCTCTACATTACCAACTCTGGTATTCTTGCATCAAAAGTGCTTGTTCAAAGCTTTGGGACTTCAAAATTTTTAGCCAGGACCAGATCAATGGTCCTCATTCTCTTTCACGATCAATGATTGAGATCCACTTCAGGACTCCGTGCTTCGGGGGTCTCAACTTTCACCGCTTGCTTCCTCCCGGAATGCTTTTACCCAGAGTTCATAATCTGCCAATGGGTGTCCTCCCACAGATCAGCGGCTGTGAATCGCTTCATCTCTTTGGGCTTTGGAAGTTCAAAACTTTCCTCCTGCACTTTCTCATGGAGTTCTTTCACCCGAAGTCAATAATCCTTTGATGTGTGTCTTCTGGAATCAATGGTCGATACGTACTCCAGCCTTCGGGCCTTCAGGATTTTTCGACCCAAAGAAACCTGTCACACCTTTCCCCTCCAGAGTGCCCAGTCTTCGGACTGCATGATCTGTCGCCACGTGGTGAAATACTGGAAGCAAATATGTGACCCAATCAGGTGGGTGACACATTTCATGTTCTATCTAACCTTTCAATACTCCAAATGCTCAAAACTTACTGATGCGTGGAACACATTCCATGGTTCCACCTCATGCCAGGTGACGTTTGCAAGCCACGTCACTTCAAAAATTATGGGGTCCACATCACCTCCTGGTGAAATCATTGTGCCCCATCACTTTGACTATTCACATTTTGGGACTTCAGAAGTTTCCAGTCTAGCACACTTCCAATTCTCCCGAACTCCGCATTCTCAAACTMGCCAATCTGTCGTCATGTGTCCTCCTAGATCAAATGACTAAGATTCACTTCCGGTCTTCACTCGGAATCCATGAATCTTCACCGTGTGTCCTCCTTAATCTGATGGCTATGATTTCTTCGAGTCTCCGGACTTCAGAAATCTTAATTTTCAAAACTTATCTCACCCCACTGGATTTTATCTGAAGCCATGGATCTGGTTGCACGTGGCTCTCGACAGATCAATGGTTGACATTCTCTTAGATGATCGGACGGTCAAGATTTACTTTGGCTCTCCAGCTCTCGAGGAGATACAACTTCAACTATAGCCTGTACAAAGGAATCAACTCGGCTCTATCAGCCTTACAACATTTAATTTCATTTAAATTTACATTTAAAATTTAAAAATGGGAGGGTTGTGCCTCTCCCTTCCTTGAATGTGCTTTGATGTGAGAAATAGATGGTGCATTGCTAAGGTGGAGCAATGATCCTGCATCAGACTCCACATTTGGGAAAATCATGAGCTCCTGCTCATGGCTCCCTCTTCTCCATTGTTGAAAACCTCCTGGATCCCAAACTTCTCTCTGGAGTTGTCCACCTGCTCCTCTTCTTTGTTGTTTTTGTTGTTACTTCCCTTCTACTACTGCAAGTCCTCCTCTTTTCATCCTCCCCCTACTGACAGCTTCTTCTATTGATTTCAACATTATCTCTTCGATCTCTTGAATCACCTCTTCCAGTTTCTCTACCAGCTGGCTCCTTGGCAGTCTGCTCTGTTGTAATTCCTCATGTTGATCAAAGGGAATATCAACCTGATCTCCCATGCTGCTTTCATCACTTGTGGCTTTGACTTGCCACTTTACTACAGACTCCAATTCTGCAGTTTCCTTACTAAGTTTCTACTCATCTATCTTCCCTAACAGATTATTTTCTTCCAGTTCTCCTGCTGATATATTTCCAGCTCCCAGTTTCTCCTTGGACTCGAATTCTTTTCCATTTTCTTCCAACTTAACATGTTGGATGTGTTGAATTTTCACTATCACCCTCCTCTCAAGGTCTTCCATTTCCCTGTACATATCAACAAAGTCTATGTTTTCTACTTCCTCTTCCGCTACAGGCTTCTGTAACATACCCAGCCACCCACAGGTCAGGGTACGCTACCTTCAAGCCCACCCTTGAACTTATTTCTCTTATAGATACCTTTTAAAATTTAAGGATGCATAAAAGAAAAGACTTTAACGACATGCACAGAAATATCCAGCAAGCATGCATAGTCTAAAGATTCAATTAAACGATAATTAAATATACATAGCAGAAATACATTCATATACATGTAAATGATACCATAACAGACAGCGCTTATCTTTATGAAAGATTACACCAAATGGCTGCAGACCAAGGACGTTCCACCCAACTATAGACACTACTGTTCCAAATCTCAACAGGAGTGTCACCCTCGAGCCAGGGCTATGAATCCACAAGGAAGGTTCCAGAGTGTTACTTGGATTCCCAAACTAGTCAACACCCAATCTCTCACAGGATTCCCAGCTCTCACAGCAATCCAAGTACCCATCTCTCTTCTACCTAGCTTGCACCACCTGATAGAACGGACCTCCACCCTTATCTGCCATGTAGTCTCTCAGGTAGTCATTCTCCTTAATTCGGGCTCCAGCACAATTGGTCCAAAATATCAATGCTGGAACTCTCAGGACTCTTAGTTGTGAGCAACGCTGGACACAATCCAACGCATCTCATACAGGTGGCCTCAGGTTACGGCTGGATCACACTAGTGACCACTATAGCCAACTATCTTGTGGATAATCTTCAAAAGTTCAGCTCCCTTTCCCCGAGCCAAGACGTGAATGACGGATGGATCAATGAATGGGTAAGTGGGTGTATGGAGGTGCATGCATGAAAGTGTGTGAGGGATAGAATGGTGTGAATGAAAATTGAAGGAGAAAACGAGCCAATGACCAACCCCCCCATTAGACCAGAGGCGTGTTTAAGTAACTTTGTGGGGGAATCAAGAACCTCATGGCCTTTCCCAAGAATCTCATGTAATCGATCCCCTCCCTTAGAAAAAAAGAGGTAATTAGAATAGGAGAAAACACTTAGCCCCTCAATCCCCCTCTCTTATGGAATCATAGCCCCCTATAACTCTAGTATGTGTCCTTCTAGCAGTCAACCATGTATTTATTATTAATAATGATAAAAAAAATACATGTCTTGGGCACATTGGCCTCTTAATAATTGTTTGGGTGCTCTGGCCTCTCATCTTTGTAACAATACATTATTTAAAATGGGGGATCAAAACCTGGGGTGTTATATCTTCAGTGTTGTAATCATCTCCTGTTCAACTTCCTGGCTGAAAATTCTGAGAAATTATGTTGAATGCTCCTCTTCTTTTTCTACTACTTGGGTATATTATGTTGTCTGCTCCTTCTCCTCCATGATAGTCACAGTTGGTTTTCCTTTTGTTTCCTCTCTAGCACATATGCTAGCCTCTTCTTGGCTAGTTGGCAGGAATATTCTAATTCCCCCAATTATCAAAACACTCCTATGATTCTCCTCCACTATCATCCCTTGATTATTTCAACTCCCAGCTAAGTTCTTGAGACTCTCAGACAGTCTAATTTCTTATCCCTTTCCCACCTGGCAATTTGGGATTTCACTTCTACTCTCCTGGAAGTTCATGAGATCAACTGATCTCACTTCCTCCTCATCACTGAGGTTCTTCCCAACTTCTAGTTCACAAACATAAACCACTTTATCCTCTGTGGGACTGAAGTTTTCAGCATGCCTCAACCACCTTTTCAACACTTGTTGTTGTCACCTAGAAAACAAATTCTGGACAGGCCACTTCTCTCTCTGCTTCATTGGCCATTCATACTTCCAGTGCACCTGTGCTTCCTGCTGCATCTTCAGCGTTAGCCTCTCTATTTCTTCTCTTTATCCATCTCTTCTTTGTTTTTCTACTGGAGGTCCTTGCCTTGAACACACCTATGGCCTTCAGTATCCATTTTGGTCCTCTTCTTGCTCTCCCTACAAATCTATTGGTTACCTTGCAACTGACAGTATTTCCAATTTCTCTTGCAACCCACCTTGTTGTCTACTGACTATTGCACACTTGCAAGCAATCTTTTACAGAGAATCACACTCTGTCTCCTCCTTCACCTATTGTCTAAAGATGAAAATTTATCTCTGATACTCCTTGATGGTATCAGACAAAACCTTTTCTTAGGCTCTAACTCCACTTGATTCCCCCCCTCTTATCTCCTATGGGTTGCACGAACTCCCAATCTAGGATCATTCGAAATATTGAGCCGAATCATCTCTTTGGGCCTATGCTAGACCCCAAATCAACTTACACAGGCCCCTTTCTTCCTAATGCGTAGGTTCTATGAAACCTGCAGACTCCTGTTAAGCCCATGTTCCCTTTTATAAATTATAAAAATAGGCTCTAGCTCTCTATGCTAGACCCCTTCCTTCATATGACCTCGGTTTGTGACACGAGGCTACCCTCGAAAGGCACTTCAGAGCTTCAGGCTCCAAAATTTTTCACTTCATATGTCTCCAATTCTTTCAAAATATGAACTAGTGAAGTTTCAAAATGACATGGGAGGGATCAACGATCCCTTCTCTCTTTCCAAATCAACAGCCCACGGAAACTTTTGGCTCCAATGCTTTGGAAAATTCCACACCACTTCTTCTCAAGTCACCTAGAGTGCCAAGTCTCTCGACCGCGTGATATTACACCATGCGTCTACAAAACATCAATGGTTTTGGTTTAATTCGAGACTTCTCGCTTCGAGAGTTCTAGAGTCTTCACACACGCAAACCTCCAGAGTGAAATTATTTCGAAGTGTCAGATATTCTGACATGCGTCCTCTACTATCGACGGCTTAGATATATTTCAGCTTCAGCCAATCTTCACCCTAACTCTCCTTGATGTGAATCCTCCTAAGTTTCAAACCTTTTAAGTCTCTGATCTGGTGACACGCGTCCCGCTCCGACTGACGGTCATGATGAAATCCGCACTTCGGATTTCAGTAGTTCTCGACCCACGCAATATCACTTTTCCTTGAAGTGGCTATCCTTAGAAATGAAGGATAGGATGACACCTATCCCTCTGATTTGATGGTTCAATGAACTCCAATGCTTCAAAATTCGATATTTATTGCTCCAGATGACCCCACTTTCTCTGTAGTAGTTATCCTCTGAAACGAAGGATCTTCTAACACATGTCCTCTGCTGACGGATGACTTGGATAGATTCTGGGGCTCCAGCCTTTAAGAGTTCTCACTCCACCCAATTCCACTTTTCTTTGGAGTGTACAACCTCCAAAGTAAGGGATCCTCTGACACTTGTCCCTCCTTATCCGATGGCTCAAACGAACTCTAGCCTTCAACCTTTGGGAGTTCTTACTCCACCCAGCTCACTTTCCTCCCGAAGTGACTTTTCTCCCAAGTGGCATATCTTCTGCCATGCGTCCCTTCCCAATGGATGGTTGGGATGAATTCAGGACTCCAAACTTTTCTCTGAAGTGCTCCTACTCCATAGTGCAGGATATGATGACACTTGTCCCTTTGACTTGGATGGCTCAAATCTACTTCGGCTCCCCGCTCTTTGGGATTTTTTCCAATTCTTCTCTCTGGTTTCCCCAGAGTGTAATATCTTCAGACCTCCAGATCTGTTGACACGTGCTCCCCTTGGAAATGGAAGGCTCATATCTCCTCTGTCTCCCTGCAAATTTGGGAGTTCTTCCACTTTTTGCACCCCCTTTCCTCTGGAGTGCTTCCTTCCGGACTCCCCAATCTGATGCTACGTGTCTCCTGGCGATCAAAGTCCAAGATTTTCTTCACTACTTCAGGCTTCGGGCATTTTATTCACTCCTCAATTGAAATCTCTCAAAGTGTAATTCCTTCAGAGTCTCAGATATCTCTCCATGTGGCCCTTCCCAGCACCAACAACTAGGATGAGCTCTAGGCTTCGGAGCTTCAGCGATTTCTCATTTTTCTTATCTAAGAAATCACAAAGCACTTATGCTCCAGAGTCTTAGATCTGTCGCCACCTATCCTTCTGGATGAATGACGGTCCCGATCCACTTCGAGACTTCGGGACTTGGGCGAGTCTGCTCTCCTGTGAACTTAAACAGATTTAAAGCTCATGCACTTACCTGGATCCAACGAATGTCGATCCTCTGCACTCAAATAAAATGGTTGGGATATGCTCTCCTCCTCGTTGTTCTCCTTTTGATGTCTCGACGTAGGATTCAATGATCTATATCTCTCCTTGTTGTTGATCCAACAATTGTCGTCTCTCTTCCTCCTAAGCTCCTGCTTTCTCCTGAATTGGAAGAATTTATGATATTAAAATGTTGCGGCCTTTGATCCTCCTGTGAGCCCGGCTAATTTTGGTATTGAATTTTCTTCTGGGAATGCTATCCCTCCTGAGCTTGTGGAAACTTAAAGCAAGTTCCCTCTCCTGCACACACCTTGCACTATCTCTTCCGAGATGGTGAACTTGCTCAGAATTCCAAAGGGTCTCGGCCCTTTTTCTTCCTTAGAATATTTCCAGTGCCCTCTTGGTGCACTCTACGCTCTTCTTCTGATATTTCAAGCTTGAAACAAGTTCGCTCCTATGCACACTCCCTACACTTTTCTAAATATTCAGACTTTCTCAACACTAGCCTAAGTGTTGTCCTAGTGCACTCCTTGCACAAGTATTCTCCTAAATATTGATCTATTTAGGTCCAATAATGCACACCTTTCGTTCTCTCAATGAACACTTGCAGAGCTCTCCTACAGAGTGTTCATCGATTCTGGTTCTCCTCGATTTCCTCCAACACTTCAGGACGTGTTGGTTTTGTGCACTCTTTTCACCTTCTCAAAGCACTCCTTGATGAACCTTTCCTTCAAAGTGTTTAGCAACTCTGAATTACTTTTCCTTCAACATATTTTCAGAGTATTCAGTAACTCTATTTTTTCCTCCCTAACACTCTCCTCTTTGAGCTCGAACCAGAGTTCTCTTGTGCACTCCTTGCACCCGCTCAATGCCCACCTGGCAGAGCTCTACAGAATATTCAAAAACTCTATATTATGCGCCTTCCTTGCACAGTTTCTCCTCCAAGGTGTTTTTTAACCTTGAGGATCCTCTCTGAGTCTGTGATTATCCTGGTCTGCCCTCCTGGCACGTTCTCCTCTGAATTCGATTTGAAGTTCAGATGTGCATTCCTTGTGCTGGCTCACAGAGTTCTCAATACTCTATCATGCACTCCTTTCACTTAGCATAAAATAACCTATAACAACTCAAAAAAATCACATACAGATAGTGAAGTCTATAATATCCCTGCATATGAAGCCTATCGCATACATCTACAACATGTATTCATAAACACACAGATGACATTTATAAACATACACAAAACACACAAAGAATATTATGTAGGAAAAATTGTTCTTCTTTGTATTAATATGAATTTCAATTACAATATGTGCAAGCTCAAACTGCATCAGAGTCTCGACTCTCTCCTTTTCTCTCTTTGGCTTACAATGATTTTCTATCGACTTTTTCAGTAGCCTCTGTTGGGCATACGCTACAATGATTTATACAAGAGAGGCTCACCGAGATTTTCCCTCCAACTACACTTAGTGGTGTCTAATCACCATTACAAAACCTATATATTGAATTCATCCAGGTGGATATCGATGGCCACCCACCTTTTCCAACTTGCTCAAAACAGTTTTCTGGCAATTTTGGCAATTTACTATTTTTAGCAGTTTTAACTTCTGGGGCCATTTTCAGGGCCTAAATGAAGGTTTTTCTGGATAGAGCTTCTCAACGATAGTCAACGGAATCATTTATTCCCCAAAACGAATCACATCAATGATACCTTTCCAGCGAGCTATCGTGTGCCTAAAACAAAGATCGTATGCAAAAGTTACGACCCCGAGAAGTTGATGTACTGACTTACCAAAACGGGGCCCACATGAATTTTGGCACTTCATCTCCTAGGGTTAGGTTTTTGGATGTCTAGGGTTTTTGGCATTCCTGTTTATTGTAAAAAGGCCTTTAGAGCCTCATTGCAATCATCTTCTTGCGAATGTGAGTAGTCGTCACATCTCTTCTCAGAGATAAGTTGCCACCATTCTATCGAGTCTTTCACTCTATATGTTTACAGTCTCTGTACATTTATTTCATTAATAGAAATCATGTATTACTGTATATCTGTGTTTATTATTACATCCCTGATACATTTCTGTTATATTATTGAATATCTGAGATATATTTGTACATTTATTTATTATATCTTCGCTCTCATTTTGTGCCGAAAATAATCCGGCTCATGAGGCTTATTACAATAAATGAAAATCTAGTCTGAATCAAATCTAGATCAACCTACAACAATTCATTAAAGGTGACTTCAAATACAGCCTGTACAAAGGCATAAACTCGGTTCTATACAAAATTTAATTGCATTTAAATTTACATTTAAAATTTAAAAATGGGAGGGTTGAGCCTCTCCCTTCCTTGAATGTGCTTTGATGTGCAGAATAGCTGGCGCGTTGTTGAGGTGGAGCGATGCTCCTACATCATATATGGTTGTTATGGTTCATTGTTAGAGGAAAATTTTTGTAATATTGACATATACATGAGACTTATCTTATGGTACATGGCATAATTGAGAGTGATATGGTATATCGTTGAGATACATTGTTGGTACATGGTATGGTACATAATTGGTACTTGGTATAGTGTTAATGTACATTGTTGATGTACACAATATGATACATGATTGGTACTTGGTATACATGGTTTATGGTTGAGGCATATGTTACAGGTTGAGGTGCATGGTTGATGCATAGTTTGGTACAGGTGGTGGTGCATGGTTGATGCATTTTTTGGTACATGTGTTGGTACATAGTTGATGCACTTGTTGTGGTACATGTTGATGGTTTGGTACATGCTTGGTATAGGCATGTGTTGGTGATGTTGGACATCTATTTGAGAGGTTTCCTTGGTATATGATCCATGTGAGAGGATCTGGTTGAGTATCATCAATGATAGGTTGGACAAGTTGACAAGTTAACAATAACAGGTTGGATAGAGTGACAGGTTGACAGGTTATAGGTTGATGTGACAGTGACAATGACAGTGACAGTGAAAATGACAGTGGCAGTGATTGTGGTAGTGACATTTTGGTCTACACTTATATTTCAGGGCGGTTGGACAGGGCAAGGAAAGGAGGTTGTAGCCTCCTTCCAGTTGGAGCCAGAGAATCAGGGAATTTGGAGCTTCCTTCAGGTTGGAGCTTGAGAACTAGGAGGTTGTATCCACCTTTTGGTTGGAGCTGGAGAACTCAGGGGCCTGTATCCTCCTTCCAGTTGCATCTGGATAATTTGGAAGTTGGTTCTTCTTATGAATGAATTCTTCATATATATAAGAAATCGTTCAGTGGTTTTCTCCCATTTTGGTTTCCACGTAAATATTGTTGTATTGTGTTCTTGATGTGATGTGATGTTGA
>JASDQU010438547.1:105646-119357 GCA_032191745.1 Picea mariana
ATAAGGAATATTGATATCTACAGCTATAGAAGCCAAACATTATGAGAATAAAGCTCATGCTTGCAAAAACAAAATTCATGTATAAAACAAATTTGATATTATGATTGAAAATTGTTATAATGATATCTCATGATGGTTGTATGTGTATAATACAGATGAGATGTTGGATATGATAGATGGAAATCATGGAAAAGGGATATTGTTGTGACATGATAACCTTGTGTAAGGGACTGTATAGTAGAGAAGGGGATTCCTAAGCTTGGGCATGGAAGGTGAGTGACCACAAGGAAGATGAGACTTTGATAGTTCTCATAAACTATTGATTGAGATCATGCACACAATGGGTATGTCAGGGAAAATAGTGAGTCAAGTTAACGAGACATCCATATGGATGCATATCATGAACCACACAGATAAGTCTTGTATTGGATTATGAAAATTTTCTCTTAGATTATGAAAAAAATTAAAAAAATTATGCACAACTTGTGAATTGACATGCTTGCTGATTTGAAATGTTGTAGGATAACAATGAATGTTGAGGATCTATTAAAGTACTAGAATATGAGGGAAAAGAAGAAGGTAATGTTGGAGAAACTAAATGACAAAGGCATGGAATGAAGAAAGTCCAATGGACTTGTTGCAGCTGGATTTCTAGAAGCCGCAACTTTGAAACTTCCTGGCCAAGTGCACTGGAGCCCTGAAGAGAAGTGGAACAACCTGAGGGACTACATGGCAGAGAAAGGGGTTCATTTCTTTGGATTGTGTAATCTGAGAGGGAAGAATATCTTGTTGGTTGGAACTTCTACTAGAAAAATAATTTTTGAAGATCATTATACATGTTTTGGGTCGAAATGCCTATGTATACATGTTTAATTTTAGGCCAGAGTGCCTATGTGTATAAGAGTTGGTGGGATTGTTTGTGTGGATTAAGTCCAAAGAGCCTAGATCTGCAATGTTAATAACATTGGAAGGGTGTTGTGCACTTAGGACAATGCCAAAATAAAGGGAGGGAGATGTAACATCACAGTTTTAACCCTTGTGAACTATAATGTATTATGTAATTGTGACTTAGGCTAGTGATCCAGTAAAGTTGAAAAAGGGCTACAGTGCCTATGAAATGTAATACTTCATATACATTAATAAAATACATCATTGGATGCAAGACAGACAAGGACAAAAGAGATAGAGGGCTATGATTCCATGAGAGAGGGGGCTTGAGGGGCTAAGTATTTTTATTATTATTTTATTTAACCATAATTGATTTTATGGAGAAAAGGTGTTACATGAGATTCTTGGGGGAGGCCATGTGGTTCTTTATTTCCAAGTAATTATATAAACCCATCTTTGGTTTGTTTGGAGGTTCACTTTTTCTTATTCATTCACTATACACCCTTCTCACTCTTTCATATTTAGGAGCCTCATTCTTGTTGAATTCATGTGCTCTTGGTCTGATCATGGATATGAATGGATACATGAGGGTGTATCTAGCTGAAGTTGGGGGTTTATCTTCCCCTAGTTGGGTTCTCTTCCCCTGGTTTGTCTTCTTCCCCTTTCTCCCTTGTTCTTCTTCTTCTTCACTCACTATTGCTAGTTCGTGTGCTCTTGGGATGAGGATGGAAATGAATGGGAGGAAGAGGAGAGACATTGCTAAATGGGTATAATATTTTATTGATCATTCTAGGAGGGAATGGATGATCATGTGCATGAGCTTGATGAAAGTTCAGATAGAACTATCCACAACTGATAATCCTTGGAGTTTCCAATTGGGATATTTCCTGACCAGTAGCACTAGATCCCTGGAGAGAAATGGAACAACCTCAGGGACTGCATGGCATAAAAAGGTTTTCATTTCTTTGGGTTGTGCAGGCTGGGGGAAAGAGAGTTGTAAATTAGGATTTGTTGTGTGGTTGGGAAACCTAAGAGCTAGTTAGCCAAATGTTGCATGTTTTAGCTTTTTCCTAGGACCCATCCTTGTGGATTCATAGCCCTGGCTCTGGGGTGACATGTTGTTGAGATTAAATGAACAAAAATGTCTATGGTTGGGAGGAACGTCCTTGGTTTGAAGCCAGTTGGTGAATGTTTACTTGAAAGATAAGTTACATTTGTGTTCTATGTATAATGTTATTTTGTTGTGTATTTAATTATCTCCGAGATATGAATTTTTAATGTTCCTGTATGTTGATTATTTTTTGTGCATGGCACGTTGCTTACTTATGTATGATGTAGCCTGGAGCTTGATTAATGCATGTGGTTTATTCCTACTTGATTTCATATTAAATTTTTTTATAATTCAAACTCGGATCAGAGAACTGAGTCTTGGGACTGCAACGTGCCCCGCCTGGTGGTGGTTGGGTGTGTTGCAACCTGTTTAAGTGGCATAGCCCACGACTGCGAGTGGTTGGGTATGTTACACTACACATAATCCAATTTCCCCATTGTGTATTCTTACAGGCACAAGAATGGCCACATAAACAAAATATCTAAGTGGTATAATGATTTTTGCATCCAATAATTTTTTAAGTTCTTTCTCTATGACAGGAAGTAAAATGGGGTTAATCTGCCTAAGTTTTGTCTGAAAGGTTTCCCACCAAGTTTCAAGGGAATTTTGTGTTGTATACTGTTGGTATAATAAGTTCTAAGGTATTCATATGAACAAGCAAAAACTCCAGTATATTCCTTGAGTAACTCAACATATTTTTGCTATTGTTTAGTAGGCAGATATTTAGAA
Organism: Picea mariana; assembly: GCA_032191745.1. Classification (NCBI taxonomy): domain Eukaryota; kingdom Viridiplantae; phylum Streptophyta; class Pinopsida; order Pinales; family Pinaceae; genus Picea; species Picea mariana. The sequence continues at coordinate 108,375 of JASDQU010438547.1, forward strand.
AGTTTTACAAATTTAGGATTCCTTTCAATTCCAATATTACAATATTCCACTTCATCTAATTGTGGTTGTAGAGAGGGTTTTAAAGGAATTTCATTATGATCAAAAAGTCTTTCTAATGGTATTAAAACTTTTGGAATTTCATTATTTTTTAACAATAACATTTTTTTATCAACAATTTTATTTTTGAGCTCTCCATTAGTCTGATTTTCTTGTTGTGTCCAAATTGCATCATTTTGATTTTCCTGATCTATATGAATTTCAGAAAATTCTTCTGCCATTTCTAGGAATTGTTTAATCTACCGATCATCCTAAAATACTTTCCAATGTTGGACAATATCTGGAATGGAAGGCCTATTCCTTAGTTGAATTTGATATTCTAAACTGTGACATTTGGTGGTCTAAAAGTACTAGCTGCAACAGCCAAGGAATTCGCTTGTTGATTATGTATTATGGGTATTGCATGGATATTAAATGACAGAAAAAAGTTTTCAATTATATCCAATACACAATTATTGTATGCTCTCATCCTTGGATGTCTGGCTTGATTTATTTTCCTGATTTGTTTAACTATTAATTCAACATCTCCATAAACCACTAAATGTTTAATTTTCAATTTTCTAGTTGTTTCTAAGCCTATTACCAAAGCTTCATATTCATAGACATTGTTTGTAGAATATGTCTCAAACTGTTATCTAAAATAAAAAGGGACAATTTTAATACCTGAAGGAGATACAAATAAAATACCAGCTCCATATCCTTCCCATGAAGAGGCACCATCAAAAAACATCTTCCACATCCCTTCTTCAATATCAACAAGACTTTAATAATGATCAATTTGTTTTATTTCTAAAAAAGATTCTAACTCCTATTTACAGATAATATACAACTTCTCAAATCTTGGTCAGCAACATACACAGGATAATTGTTGGGGATTTTGAGATCACTGACTATGTAGGCCAATTTGGTTTCCCTATACAATATAGTATATTGCCCACCAAAAAGTGGAATCATGGAATAAATCATGTCTAACTGTAAAGATCCTCCTAATCTAGCTCCCCAATATCTTGAGAGAAGAATCCCACATTTTTTTGGCACATCATCCACAACTGCATCCATTAAGATACCGTTTGTAGACATTTGTGCTAAGTTTACTACCAAGTCTTTAATCATTTCAATAGATTTCACTTTCCTAGAGTCGAATGAATAAAGATCTTTATACGGTCTTGTTATTTGTAATCCCAACTTTTCCATAATTACCTTGGGCATAAGATTATGTGATGCACCTAAATCTAACATGCAATTATGTAAAAGGTGAGCATGTACAGTTAGAGAAATGTAAAATGGGGCTACTAAATCACTAATAACTTCAATATTAGGTCAAAATATTATTGTAGGATGCTCATCCTAAAGATTAATAGTATCAACATTAATCTTCGATTCTGAAAAATTAATGATCTTCAAAATTTTATTTTTATACAATGGACTCTTAGCCAATTCTACTAATGGTACTACAATTTTGATTTTGCATAATTCATGTTCCAAATTAAAAGAACTGACTGATTTTTTTGGTTCTTTTGGTTCAATTTTTTTGTACCTTGGTTGTTGGTTGATTAGCCTGTTGTTTTGCAGTAGTAGCTTCTTCACTCTTATATTTTATCAAAATTTTATTTGGTTGACTAGAATCAACAACCTTGTTATTCTTTGGTCTAGGTCTAAGGACATATTTATTGTGTAAATCAGCTTAAATTGCATCAGAAAATAACATAAACTAAGGAGAAGGTGTATCAAGATTGTTGACATTCTTTTCATTAAAGAACTGACCAAAGCTAGGTGATTTTTCATATTATTCCTGTGTGACATGTGGATTAACTTCATCCTGACCATCTAAATTAATTTCTTCTATATTTTCATTTTCATGATCTTCATCTCCTTCCAACATATTTTCATCTTTCAAAGGATCTTGTATTTGTTGATCATTGTTCCTACGAGGTATTTGTTGAAACTAAGTATTAAAATTCCTTCTAAATTGATTAGGGTTTCTAATATTAGGTTCATTTTTAACCCTATCAACTTCCATTATGGATAATTTATTAAATAAATATTTTATTAATTTATCCATTTCCTCAATCTTTTCATCTTGAAAGTTTTTATTTGCACTAGATGAACTACCATGTTCTCTAATTTTTCTTGTTTCTCTAGTCCCTGTTTCATTTTTAACTTTAAATTTTCCAGATTTTATCAAAGTATATTCAATCTCGATTGCATCATATTTCATATCAGATAAATTTATATATCTCCTTTCTCTCAACAATAAAGAAAAAGTAGGATCAAAACAACCTACAAAAGTAATTTTTGCAGTTGTTTGTGAAGGTTTAACCTATGCTGGAATTTTACTATAAGTATTATTGAATCTTTTAATGAAATCATAAACAAATTCATTATTATTATTTTTCAAAGCTCCAAATTCAGTTAGGTAATAAAGATGATCTTTCTTCTCACCCCACTGCCTAGGAAAAATAGTTTCTAATGCATCATAAGAATCTAAATAATTTGGAGGAAGCCCCTTAAACCGAATTCTCACCTCCCCTTCAAATGTTTGGCCAAACGACCTCATATAAACATATTTATGTTCAAGTCCAAACATTTCAACAAACTCATCAAAGAAGGATAAATTTTCAACTATTGTATTTTCACTTTCTCCATTAAATTTAGGTCGCATTTTTAAGTAATTATCAGGAATATCATGAATATTTGCAGGCAGTACAAGGGGAGCCTATCTATCTGCAACCTTATTGAACACTCTTGGTGGAGGTGGATGAGGTTGATTAGGTTGGTTTGGTTTATTTACATTTCTATTTATTATGTCTTGAAGAGGCTTTTAATGATTGAAAGACGGATTGTAGAAAGTTGTGAATGTTTCTTCCTCTAAGGTTTGAGTACCTGGAGGAAAGAAAAGGGAAGTTGATGATGTATTTTTAGGTGAATGCGAAAGTGTATATGAAGGTATGTAAACAAGTTAGGGGGAAAGAAGAAAAGAATTCAAGGGAGAAAGAGGTTAAGAAAAATCAACTGTAGATTCCTCTTCAACCTTACTTGGAGAAAAAGAAGGAGATATCAAAGTTGGAAACTATGAATAAAATGAAGCTTCTAGTTGAGTAGTTATGTGAAGCTGATCTTCAGGAAATTTAGGAATGGTAGCCCTAAGCTCAGGAAAATTAACCTTTAATTTTGAGAAATCAACATATGTTTCAGATTCTATAATTTCAGGATTTACAGGAGTGGGTTTATACTCAAAAATAATTTCAGAACTCTTAAGTTTCAAATATGAACTATAAACTAGAGGATTAGTAATGATAATTTTCAACTCATAATATTCTAGCTTAGCAATACTAGTTCCTAAATCAATATCTTTTAATTTCAAAGAACTAGTTGTTACTCCAGAAAAGTTAATTTGAATTTTAGATGGACTAGATTTTGATTCATAAACTGTCAACTTAGATTCAGAATTAAGAATATTTTCTCCAGAAGTATTAACTTTTAATTGAGTTCCTTTAGGTTGAAAAATATTACCTAAAGAAGCAGAGGTTGATCTATATTGTGAAATTTTGGATCACAACAAATTTTCTGGATTTGAGACATGTGTGGTTTTCTTTTTATCAGGATTTTTCCTTTTATTCTTCCTTCCAAATGTCAGGTTTGAAAAAAGAGAAGTCACCAGAAATTTTAGTGAATTTTGTTGGATTACTAAGAGGGGGGGTGAATTAGTAATAGAGAAATATAATCCTTTTAACCATAGTATGTAAGTTTTATTTACCTTTATGATCTTGACATAACATTATCATCCAATAAGTGTAGAGTAAATAAACCATAAACAATGAACAATCACACACATGCACAGTACACTAGTATTTTTACATGGAAACCCAATGCGGGAGAAAACCACAAAAAAAAATTTCTTATTTGTCTTTAAGAATTATATTCATTGGAAGAACCAAATTCCTTTGTTCTCTAGCTGCAACTAGAAGGAGGCTCCGACCCCCTATATTTTCAGGCTACAACTTGAGGGAAGCTCCAACTCCCTAATTCTCTGGATACCACCAAAAGGAGGCTACAACCCCCTATGTTCTTAGGCTACAACCATTTTTCCTTGCCCCATCTCGTTTCCCTGAAATATAAGTGAAATGATGAAACCATTGTCACACTCTCACTATGAGATATACCACTATAAACTTGTACCAATATGTGCCAACAACCTGTAACCAACATGTGCCACTGTCCTATAACCAACCTGTACTTGTACTCATCCTGTACTAATAAAATTCCAACATGTATACGACATGTATGTTCTGTAGTGCATGTATGTATGCGCCCTTTCTATACTGCAACCTGCATATGTACACGACATTTATATACTACAGCATGTGTATGCCTTCTGAAAACTAGGCTTTTCTCTTTCCTGAAAAACTTTGACCCTTTGCTACCTCTATCACATCAACCTGCAACATGCCACTGTGTCTAGACTGTATCTGTTCCCTATGCATACATGCACATACAAATCCCTTAACCAAGTGCATATATATCTCTCTATTGATGTGTCATCCAAGTGTTTATAATCATGAACAAGTATAATAACCCTCGCATGGACTCGACATCAAACCCTAATTGATATATAGCCTCTCAATACATCAACCACTTCACAAATACAAGATCTCAACGATGTACCACAGATAAACTTAACCATATTCCAAGAAATACAATATATTCCTCAACATTAACAAGATGTACCAATGATAAATTATACCAGCAATGTATTTTTGTAGATATGACTTATACAGTAAGTCCCATGTAGCCAATAGTCTCTCCAGGGAAAATCCTCAAACCCCCATAAGCATATCTCATGTAGACAAAAAAATACAACTACTTATATAAATAAGACATACCTTTGAACCTTTGGACAAATCTGTTGTACCTGATCACTATAGACCTTCCTGGGAGCTTGCTTTCAGACTCTAGAGACCTGACATCTTCATCTTCTCAATTTTTTGTGGATTTTCTCACATGTACGCAACCTGTTATACTGAAATCTCACATATGTACGTGCCCTTATCCACTGCAGCATGCATACACCTCAAAAACTAGGGTTTTTTCAATATTTTATATAATTCTGAAACTTTCATTGTCAACCCTTCGCGCTACCTCAGGCTTGCACAACTTCAGATGTATCAATGAGTACATGCAATAAGCCTTATACAATAATAGATATTCAATGTGCTCAATAGGTGCTAATAAGAGATTATTTCTCTCTTATTTATACTTCCATGTAGATTCCTCAAGGGGTCACCTTCTAACAAACTTATCCCAATATCCTTGTTTTAGGGCTAACCCACTTTTAACAACTTGTCCACTTTTAACCCACTTTGATACAAATAGTAAATTCTCCACTTCTAGTTGCAACTAAATTATTTTTAATTATTTTCTTATTGCAACAACTTAATCCATGATTAACTCCTAGTTTCACCCACTTGACTAGTCAACATTTTTCTAGGAGCTTCTAGAATACTTTGACTTCTTTGACCTTCTAGATAACTCATGAGGATTCTTCAACTTCACAAGGCCATAACTCTATAACCATGAAGATTTATGTGGCATTCCACATATCATCATAAATAACATAACATGTAATATCCATCTAGAATAGTTTTACCTACAAATATATTAATATTCATACCATTATACATCAATCAAAATGGAGTCCTTTAATCATACTGTTGGGGCTACCAGAATTTGCTACCGGAATTTCTTCAAGGATTAACATCAATGAAAACCAACCCAATTAATCAACAATCTCCCCCTTTGGCATTAATGGAAACACGTTGATGCAACAATAAATTCATATCGCTCATGCTCCCCCTGTGACCATCGCTCCCCCTGTAAACATGCCTCTGTGCTCTCTCTCCAAGCATCTAACTCTCTATCCTACATATTATTTATCCCTCCCCCTTTTACATCAATGGAAAAGGTAAATTCTCATCCGGGGTTGGCCCCCTTAACTGAACGATCCTTGGGGATTCTCCCCCTGAGTGAAATCTTCCTAAAACTGCTCCCCTGACTGGAATTTTCCTCTATATGGTGATTCCTCGTGTAAATTTAAGAAATATAAGACAAGCATTCAAAATCATTCATTTTAGAGTAGAAATTACTCCAAGTCTCTGGCGGAGATACTCAAAGGCTTCCCTTGGAAGTGGTTTTGTGAAGATATATACAAACTATTATTTTGTTCCCGCATATTCAGCTATGATGTTCTTCTCTATAACCTATTCCCTTAGAAAGTGATACTTGATTGGAATGTGCTTCGTCTTGGAGTGTATCACTGGATTCTTTGAGATATCGATAGTGCTTGTATTATCATAACATATTGGAATGTGCTTATCGTACTCAACCTGTATATCTATCAAAGTTTATTTCATCCATAGAACCTGTGTACAACATGCTATTGTTGCAATGTACTCTACTTCAGCTATAGACAATGCTATTGATGATTGTTTCTTTCTTAACCAAGATACCAAACACTCACCCAAGTAGAACGCTATTCCATTAGTGCTTCATCGGTCATCAATGCAACCTACCCAATCTGCATCTGTATAGGCAATAAGTGATATATCCTTTCCTTTTGGATACCATAATCCAAACTCTTCTATAGCCTTGAGATATCTAAAAATCCTCTTCACTACTAGAACATGTGATTCCTTTGGTGCTTCTTGAAATCATGCCACTTGTCCAAATGCTTGCATTACATCTGGTCTGGAAGTTGTCACATAAACTAAGTTGCCAATCATTAACATATACTACCTCTGATATGTAGACTTTGAATCATCATCTTTACTCAACTTGCAACTAGTTTTCATAAAAGTATTAACTGGTTTGAAATCTTCCATTCTGAACCTCTTTAGCATTTCTCTGATATACTTAGCTTGAAAACTAAAAATTCCTTGGTTTCTTTGACATATCTGAAGACCCACAAAGAAGGATAGTTCTCCAAGTAATGACATTTAAAATTAATTCTATATATCCATTGAAAATTTCTGGCTTAACCTATCATCATCACTTTCAAAAATAATATCATCAACATAAACTTCAATTAACAAAATACTAACTTGAGTTACCTTGATGTAGAGGTTGTTTTCTACATTTCCTTTTCTAAATCATTCCTACTGTAGATATCTATCCAGACTAGAATACCATGCTCTGGGAGCCTGTTTTAGACCATACAAGGCCTTCTTCAACCTGAACACATAATCTTCATTCTCTGACAACTGAAATCCTTCTGGTTTCTCAATGTAGACTTCTTCTTCAAGTTCCCCATTCATAAATCCTGATTTCATGTCCATCTCATACACTTTAATATTCTTGGAGCATGCATAAGCTAGGATCAATCTGATTGCTTCCATTCTAGAAACTGGGGAAAACGTCTCTTCAAAGTTGATACCTTCAATCAGTGTGTATCATTTACATACCAATCTAGCTTTGTTCCTGGTAACCTATCCATATTCAATCAATTTATTTATGAAGACCCACTTTGTGTTGATCACATTCTTGTACCTTGGTCTTGGAACCAATTCCCAAGTGTCATTCTTCTCTATTTTATCCAACTCTTCATTCATGGCCTTTTTCCAGAATTCATTCTTGTTGTCTTCTTCAAAATTTTTTGGTTCAATCAAAGATAAGAGTGCTAGGTGCAGTTCTTATGGTGAACAAATTCTTCTTCTAGTCTCAATTATTGCATCTTTGTTCCCGATAATATGGTCTGCAGGATGATTCTTCTGTATTTGTTTTCTAGGTGTCTTTGGAGGTACTTTTTGTACTTTCTCTTCTACTTCTATCTGATCTTCTTCATCTTCCCCTTCTGTTGCTTATTCATCCTTTGCTTCTTCTTCGTAAACCTATTCAACTGACTCATTTTCTTCTTCCTTTAATTTTCGTCCACCTGTCTTATCAATCGTTAAATTGATGTTTTCCACAACTTTGTTGAGCCTTAGATTGTAACACTTGTATGATTTCCTTGTACTAGAGTAACAAACATGTATGCCTTTGTCCACACACGAATCAAACTTACACATTCTTCCATCTTCTCTTTTGATGTATCATTTGCTTCCAAAAACTATAAAGTGCTTCACATTTGTTGGTCTTCCTTTCCATAGCTCGTAGGGATTTTTGTCACTATTGTTTCTGAGCATTACTTTGTTTTGGATGTGAATTGATGTATGCACTGCATGTGTCCAAAAAACATATGTTGATTTAGAATCCATTAACATTGTTTGATCCATTTCCTATACTGTCTTGTTCTTTGTTTCGACAACTCCATTCTGTTGAGGCGTCCTAGCAACATAGAATTGCCTTCTTATTCCATGATTTCTATAGAAATCCATAGATTCCTTTGAAGTAAACTCTCCTCCATTGTCCGATATCAAACATTTGATTTTTGAATCCATTTCATTTTCAACCATTTGCTTGTATACCTTGAAGTTTTCAAATGCTTCTAATTTCTTCCTGAGAAAAAAAAATTGCACTAATTCGTGTATAATCATCAACCAATAACATAAAGTATTGCTCACCTTTTAAACCATTTGTTCTGGTTGGTCCAACTAGATTAGTATGTACAATTTCCATTGGTCTTGTTCTGGAGTATTCTTATTATTTTAACCTGGTCTTCGTTTGCTTTCCTTTTTAACAATGCCTACATAATGTGTTGGTTGGCTTTGTGATTTGGGGCATTTCTTTGACTGCTTCCTTTTTGTTGAATTTGATGAGGTTATCAAAGTTTATGTGACCCGTTCTTTTTTTCCATAGCCAAACTTCATATTCCATTCCTAGAAAACACTTTTCATTTCCAATTTCACTTAATACATATATGTTTCTAGAAGTTCTTACAGCTGACGCAATCAATTTTCCTGAACCTGCTTTTCTTATCCCGCACTTCTATGAATTAGACATAAGTTTGTGACCTTGTTCATGTTGTTCCTGAGATTAATTCTAAGGCTCAAAGAGTAATGTCAAGCATCATGAATGTTTAAGGAGAATGTTTTAACGAGTGCTTTTCCTACCTTTAGTTATATGGGAAATGATCCTTAAATGAAATTAATAATAGGACAGGACAAAGGCTATATTTCGTTGTCTGAGTCACAATTGTAATACCAAATGGTGTGAAGAAGAGTTACAAAATTGTTAAACAAAGCAAGGCGTCAATTGCAAAAAAGTCTCACCTTGTTTGCAGTGGAAGAAAAGTAGAGAGTGCACCCTTGAACAGGATATGAAATGTAGTAATTCACGCAGCTTGCATGTCTTGATTTACTTATAGCAAATACAGAGGAAAAATTGCTTACCTGATGAATTGTTGATATAGTGTGATCACAGTAATTGTAATACTAAATTGCGACCAATCAATTTTCAAGGAATTCTATAAAGAAATTCAGAGAAATGAAAATACAGAGGAAACACATAACTCAAACTGAATGAAAATTCGAATCTTTGTATAGACTTGTATTAATAATCAAAAAAGGAGAGTTTTCATTATTACATCCGGCAAGAAACAGCCCCAGCATTGGGCTCGAAGCCACCCCTTGAATAGATCTAAAATCTATCTATTTATACAAAAATTGTCTCAACTGGAAACCGTTGGACTTCCTACAATAGAATACCATATGAATGAAATAACAATATGCAGATATTGTTGAGTTTTGATTTTATGTGCTAGCGCTTCATCGGTTTCTTCATTTGCTCGCAAATGCATTTGTTTTCCTTTGTTCTTTGATATGGGTACACATGTCTATTAAGGTCACCACAATCATTGGCTTACTATCTTTTCCATCTGATTTTGTTTCCATCTGATTTTGTTTCCATCTGTCCCTTCAGATGCATTTACTAGGATAAAGAATTGCAGTTGAATATATGGGGGTGGTAACTGGACAGGTAGCTCGGCACTAGTTCGTTATGGGATGTCTAACAATTACGGGGAATAATAATCATTCATGAACAGGATGGCGTGGGGACAAGTATCCAATAAGGAGGTGGGATGAGTAGTTGTGAGAATGTAGGTAGTGATGTGGAATGAGTGGCTGCAAGAGTGTAGGTGGTGAGGTGGATGGTATCGGGAGCATGGAGGGTGTGACAGGATGGAGTTTGAAAGGTGGAGTGGGTGGAGGATAGGTGTTGAGTTGGGATTCTAATGGTCTATTTTGTGGGGGATTCTAATGGTCTATTTTGTGGGGGCGTGAGGAAGTGGTTTTTAGGTAACCTGTCTTTTGCCCCGCAATGCACATGGTGATGCCACATACCCCCGAGAGGAAACCATGGTTTAAATTACGAGACACCCTTTCTAAATTAAACCCCACACAACTTTTCCCCTCACAATATTTCTCGGTCGTTGATCTCCACGGGCCACTAAAACATGATTGTTGATCTTGCAAAGAGAGATAAGCGCCCAAAGGTTAAGCCGAGGTCATAACTCTCAGTCACATGTAGAGAAGACAGAGTGAACTTAGTGAAATTCATGTTCGTCGATCCAAGTAGGGGACACATGTTAGACGATCCTCGTATTCGGTGATCTCATATTCTGGAAGGAAGAAAGTAGTTTTGAGTAAAGAAGTCCCAAATTTCATCTGGACTATTGATTGAAGTGGACATGTGGCAAGAGATCATGCACTTCGGCAGATAACCACTTCAAAATAAATATGGATGCATGAAGCAAGAACTCTCGAAGGCCCGAAGCCCAGAGTTCCAAAGTAAATCTCAGTCATCCAAATCCAAAGGACACATGGCACCATATCTCTCACTTCAGGGACTTAGCACTTCAGAGGTTTGTGGTGTAATGCACCTCGGAACGCCTGAAGCCTAAAGTTTCAAAGTAAATATCAGTTTTCCACATCAAAAGGACATGTGGCATCGGATCTCTCACTTCGAGGACTTATCACTTCATAGGCTTGTGGT
>JASDQU010438549.1:18949-36122 GCA_032191745.1 Picea mariana
TATTACATTTTCTTTATTTTTGTTTTTTCACTTTCTTTAGGACTTAGATCGACCAACGGAGCTGCTAAACCTGTCAGAGTGGATTAATCCAAATGGCTTGGGTTAATTAGACAACCTTAGACCGGATTCACTCCTCCAGTTGATGAGCGGTAAATTTCGCCCGTCAACACTTGCACATTTTCTTGATTGATGTCATATTGCATCTTATTGATCTGTTTCTTGGGGTGTTGGTGTAGTCTTCTTGTCCATTACTTCAGCTCCTAGCACGTTGGATTTTTCTTGAGTCCAAGGTATAGATAGGTTAGGTTGCACCAGGGTTTTTGTCGCACCTATCGCTTGGGGATGGCATGATCCCTGATGGGGATCATGGTGTGCCATATTGGATAGAGGTGAATGATAAATTGGTCGGAGTATGTGCTTCCCATTGTAGGAGTTTCCATGTTGTGTGTGTCGGACAGGTAGTTTGTATCCTTCTTGATTTACACATGTTTCACCCAGTTGCGCTTTGTGCTAGGGCACGGAGTCGTAGTTGTCTATTGCCTGATATGCAAGCTTGTGTTCATTGTCAGGTTATGTGGTTCAACTATTGATCATTGCTTCCTTCCTGCCTAAAAAAAAAAAAAATTACGCTTCGCATGCAGTCGCAACGGTTAGGATCGTTACATATGGTATCAGAGCAGGTTCAACCCATGACTTGGGATCACTACGATTTTCGTTGATGTGACTTTTGATTGTAATGTTGCTAATTAAATTGACTTGTATTCATGCAGGTAATCATGGTTAGAGGATGCCATGGAGGCAGATGATGGGATGTAAAGGAAAGAGGCGCAACACCTCCAGTATCATCCATGCTTGAGGGGTATATCCCCCAGGGAGACGAACAAGTTGTCGGGAAGGAGAAGATAGCAGTGGGTGATGTGGTTGGGCTGATGAGATCCTTCCAGCATATTTCTGAGGCACTGATCATCCGTTTGGATAGAGATGAGGCCAGGGCATTGGCACCCCCTGAGGGTCCACTGCACACTCCGGTCGGTACTAGTAACATTCACCGCAAACTTGAGAAGGTAAAATTTCCCGAGTTCTTTGGTGCCCCGGATGATGCAGTCGCTGAGGCATGGTTGGAGAATATGGCTACGTTCTTATCACTTCGCGACTATACTGCCAACATGAAGGTCTGCATGTAAATCTTTCAGCACAAGGGGAGTGCTCTTCTATTGTTGAAGACGCTCCTGCCTCATTTGAACATGGTCATCGAAGACGTGTCATGGGAACTATTCGAGGAACGGTTCCAAGAGTGGATTCTCGGAGGGATTCGTTGAGCGTCGACTCAACGAGTTCAACGCCTTGTGACATGGCAGTCATATGGTGCTCAAGCATGAGGTTCATTTTTGGAGTTGTTTCGGTATGCTCCGCACTAATTTACCATGAAATTAAGGTCAACAAGTTCATGTTGGGCCTTAATGTTAGGATTCATCTTCTACTTCGAGTATTGGAATGTGGAGAGACACATTACCAGCGCGACTATCCCATGGAGAGTACTAGAGAATCTGGATTAGTCAGACCCACTAGCGTGGGAGATTTGGGTAAGGCCCATCGGATTCATGCAATGGTGAATAACTGCCAGGCATAGCACTAGTTGCAGGTATTGTCACTGACCAGACTCTTAGTATTTTGATAGATCCTGATGTTGCTGAGAGTTTCATTTTTGGTGCAATGCTAAGAAGCATTAAGGTAAAGGAAGTCGAACAGGATAATTTTATCTTTGTAGAGATGGATTCGGGAGCCAAACAGAAGGTTGGAGGGAATGATACAGGTTGTACCCTTAACCTGGGAGAGTTTTTCACCAAGTCCAACCTATACGTCACGATCTTAGGATCTTTTGACACCATGATCAATATGGACTGGTTGGAGTCGCATGAGGCGATACTCAACTGTAAGATGAAATGGTTGAGCTTTGTCGATGATGAGGGATAGAGACATGTGATTGTAGGACAAAACCAGGGAGTTTCCTTGAGGTTTATCTCTTCAGTCCAGTTACAAAAAATCATGTGCAAGGGATGTAAGATTTATGCAATCCTTGCGTTATATGAGAAGGGAGTAGCAGAAGGTCTAGAACACCTTCCTGTGGTGAGAGAGTTTGCGGACGTCTTCCTAGAGGAGTTACCTAGGATTCCACCATAGAGGGAATTGGAATTTACAATATACCTAAAATTGGGGACTGAACTAATAACAAGAAAGCTTTATCGTATGTCAACCCCGGAGTTACAGGAGTTGAGAATACAACTGAAGGAGTTGTTGGACCTGGGACTTATACGTCCAAGTGTGTCACCGTGGGGTGCACCTGTTATTTTCATACGAAATAAGTTTGGGTCATGGAGACTCTGCATTGACTACCATCAATTGAACAAGGAAACGATCAAGAATCAGTATCTGTTGCCGAGGATTGATGATTTGTTCGATCAAATGAAGGGTGCGACGATTTTTTCAAAGATCGATTTGCGATCAGGGTATTTGATCTAGGTGGATATCGATAGCCACCCACCTTTTCCAGCTGGCTCAAAACAACTTTCTAGCGATTTTGATAATTTACTATTTTTAGCAGTTTTCGGGTCCTGAACTTCCAGAGCCGTTTTGAGGCCCTAAACGACGTTTTTTGGGGTATGTTGCAGTCGCAAAATTTCATCTTGAAATTTTGTGCAACTATTGTAGTTCTCAGATAGATATTTCGAATGGGCTATCATATGTTGAAAATGGAGATCGAATGCAAGAATTACGACCCTAGGAAGTTGATGCACTGACTTACCCAAACGGGGCCCACATGACTTTTGGCACTTCATCTCCTAGGGCTAGGTTTTTGGATGTTTAGGGTTTTTGAAACTCCTGTTTATTGTAAAAATGCCTTGAGAGCCTCATTGTAATCATATTTTTGCAAATGAGCGCAGCTGTCACATCTCTTCTCAGAGATAAGCCGCTACCATTCTAGCAAGCTTGTTTTCTGCTACATTTTACAGTTTCAGCTTATTTCCTTATTGAATAGAAAACCAATTTTACTATATCTCTGTTATTTTGTGTTAAGCATCTGGTAATAATCTGTAGTCATTTCATTTTGGTCATAAAATATGGATCAGTGGTATCAGAGCGGTCTTCTCCTTGTCATCTTAATGCATGTCCCCAACGAGGTTGGAGTACAAAGAGTTGGGTCTTGAGATTGTTTCTGTTGAGGACAAAATCTCTCGCACACCCAAGCGACCTATCATGGAAGGAGAAAATAAATATCACAGGATAAGAGATCCTTTCAAACTGTTGATTGAGGAAGCCCTCATAAGACAGAGGAATGAGATGATGGATAATTTCGTGCAAATCCTTCGTCGACTACCAACAGGCAACACATCTTCTTCGAGCGGAGGCACCGCCCCCTTCAAGGTAAAAATAAACTTTGATATTCCTATATTTGAACATCAGATAGATGAAGATGTTGTAGACAAGTGGTTGAATCTACTAGAAGGGTATTTTTCTATCCATAACTTTTCAAATAGAGAAAATATTACTTTTGCGCTCCTCAAATCCATTCCCCATGTCAAAGGTTGGTGGGAAACTTTTTGTGAGCAAAAGGAAACATAGGAACCCTCATTATTTACAATCAAAACCACCCGGGAATCCTTCAGGGATGATATTAAGGAACAATACTACCCTATCAGAAGTTATGACTTGTATACCAAATGGACCACACTGCGGAAAGAAAGAGATCAAGCAGTGCTAGATTTCACAAATATCTTCCATACCTTACATAGAAAGATGGGTATCAAATATTCAGAGAGACATCTAGTGCTCAAGTATCGCGATGCTCTACATAGATACATCTATACTGAAATGGAATTTCTAGACATCTCATCCTTGGGCACGACCTACCAATATGCCATCAAAATCGAGCAGAAGCTCAAATAAAAGATGCAACAATTTGGGTCAGGGAACCCTTCACAACAAAATCCAGGAAAGGGTGGCCCCAACCCATAGAACAAAGGACAAGGAAAATATGGACAGTATTAGGACAAATAGTGCAAGCCGCAAGCAAAGAAGGACACCAGAAAGACAACGAAAGATACCAGGAAGTGGTGTGACTTCCATAAGAGCCCTTGGCATAACATTGCTGACTATCGCTCAAAGCAGTTGCTGGTGGTCGAAGTGAAAGCCTTTGAATCAGATGCAGGTTTTGACACAGACTTCTTGGTATGCACTGACTCATCCCAGGGAGGCTTAGACAGAGTCTTGATGCAAGACGATCGAGTGATCTCTTACATTTCGAGGAAGTTGAGAAGGCATGAGGAGAAATACGCGACACACAATTTGGAGTTGTTAGCTATTGTATATTCCTTGAGAGTTTGGAGACACTACCTTATTGGACAAAAATTTGAACCAAAAATGAATCACTGTGGACTTCAACAAATCTTTACACAAAGTGACCTGAACGCACGACAACGATATTGGTCGAAATTGCTTATCAAGTACGATTTTGAGATTAATTGCATAAAAGGAACAGTGAACTGAATGGTAGATACATTGAGTTAGAGACCACACATCTTTTCGGTGTTGCCTTTTTAGACAAATCTATGTGAAAAGATGCTAACTTTACAGTGTGACGATCACTGGTACAAAGAGGTCAAGGATTTTATCGAACAAAAAACAATGATGGTACCAAGATTTGAAGGATTTACGTTTGACGAAGATGGATTATTGAGGTTTAAAAATTGGATTATGTACCACCGAATGAAGAGTTGAGGAGTTTGATCCTAAACGAGGCTCACAAAGCAGTGTACATGGCTCACCCGAGAGTCACGGAGATGAGGGCAGACCTTAAACTCTTATTCTTCTGGAAAGGAATGAAGGGAGACATAGTCAACTATGTGGGCAGATGTCTAGAATGTCAGTAGTTAAAGGATGAACATAGACATCCAACAGGATTACTACATCCACACGATATTCCATAATTGAAATGGGAGGTTATTTCGAAGGATTTCATTGTTGGATTGCCACTGACGACAAGGAGACACGACTTGATTTTTGTGGTAGTCGGCACTCTGACGAAGAGTTCTCATTTTATTCCCGTGTGGACGACGTATTAGGCACCTCACATAGCTAGAGTTTTCATCAGTGAGATTGTGAGGCTGCATGGTGTGCCCGAGAGGATTATATCCGATCACAGATCGATTTTTACTGGACGGTTTTGGACTAGTTTCCAAGAGGCCTTGGGAACCCAACTTAACTTTAGTACTGCGTATCACCTGGAGACAGATGGGCAGACCAAAAGAACAAACCAAATCTTGGAAGACATCTACGTTGGGAGGAATTCTTGCACTGGTAGAATTCGCTTATAACAACAGTTACCAAAGAACCATTAAGATGGCGCCTTTCGAGTTCCATTATGGGCGAATGTGTCGCATGCCTTTGTGTTGGGATTGGCTTGAGGATAGGGTCCTGTTGGGACCAGAAGAGATCCAAGAAATGGAAGATCAAATGCAAACAATAAGGCAAAGGATCAAAGAAGTGCAGGATTGACAGAAGAGTTATGTCAATGCACAGCATGTCGATCGTAGTTATGAAGTTGGCGATTGAGTCTTCTTGTGGGTAAAACTGCATAAGAGTTCGATCAAGTTTGGAAAGGGAGATAAACTCTCTCCTAGGTTCATGGGACCTTTAGATATTGTGGAGAGGAAGGGGCCCGTGGCCTATCAACTAGCCTTGCATGATTCTTTGAGGCGTATGCATGATGTTTTTCATGTATCTATTTTGAGACATTACATTAGTGATCCTACACATGTTACTGACATAAGTTACTTGTAGGTATCGGATGAGAGGGCACTCATGGCTGAGCCGATACACATCCTGGATCATTGCATTTGACAGCTACAACTTCGAATAGTAGATCAGCCCAAGGTCCAATGGGACAGCTATAGTCTGCACTCGATGACCTGGGAGGGTGCATATGATATGCGCCAAAAATTTCCATTTTTGTTTAATGGATAGACTTATGATACTATGATACACATTATTTCGACATTTATATACTGTGAAACTTCAGGACAAATTTTAGACCAAGAGGGGGTGTATGTAACATCCCGTTCTTGCGTGCACTGAGTGAACTTATTCTTTGAGGAAATTTGCTTGCAAGTGATCCGGATTATTATATTATTGGTCGTTTGATTATGATTATGAGGCATTATGGATATCTTAATTTGTGTGTTTACATGGATAGGTGTTATTGACTGGGTTCTCCTAAGTGTGTAGGACTTTGGACCTCGAGGATGCAAAGGCATCGATGAAACACCTTGGACTCCGGATTGAGTTAGGGAGTGTACTATTGGGGTTGTATTATTGTAGATATGACATATGCACATCTGATTAGATGTTATGATGATTGATTTTTATTGATAGCATGATTTATTGATAATGTAGGCTGACGATAGCTTGTTGATCAGACTCACATGTGGAGTAGAGGGGTCATGCACGACAACTAGAGATGTCGAGGGAGAGGTGTGGAAAAAAGCCCTGCCACAACCTACTAGCACTCTCGTCATGGCTCGAACTATAGGTTAATGATTACCTAGTTCGAGAAGACCCATGATGTCGTGAGGGTAGAATGTGATAGTCACTCATGATGATTCTAAGGGGCGCACAATAAGGCATGGGCCTTATTCCTTAAAGGCCTTTAGTTTCCCACAAGATCACCTCATGGAGTATTAATTCCATGGGTTTTTTTTATGTCTACCAAGTCATTCAAGAGGTGAGTGGCACCCTTGGAGCACGTAGTGTGTCCTGAAGGGCACGTTGTGCAAGAAAAATGGAAAGAGGCGAGTGGCACCCTTGGAGCACGTAGTGCGTCCTGAAGGGCACGTCATGCAAGGGAATAGATTGAGACAAGTGGCACCCTTGGAGCACCTAGTGCATCCTGAAGGGCACGTCGCTTTGTTAACTAATAAGTGAATAAAACTAGATGGCCTTAGAATGAATGATGTGATAAGAAAGTTCTTAAAACATTTTCCCTAATAAAAATGTCACCCAGCCTAGGAAATTAAAATCTAGGTCGAAGTGATACTTGTGGTAAAAAAATAATTTATTCATATTTAAACATGGGACGAGAAGGGGGTAAGAAATTCAATTAATTTATTAAAATAAAATTACTTTGGGGGATTAAATTCTTATAAAGGGGGAAATGATTGTTTGTTACTTTTGCTAATTAAAATTTATTAATTAAAAAGAAAAAGGGGGAAAAGTAATTATCTACACCTGCTAATTTGAGTTTTAGATAAAAAGGGAAAAGAGGGAAATTTAAAAGAATTAGGAAACTAAGGGGAAAAGAGGGAAACATAAAGAAAAAGGGAAACATAAGGAAAAATAAGAATGACCAACTTAGTAAGGAATCATGCCTTTAATAACTTTCTGAATTGAACTCAACTAGAAATTTAGTAAGGGCGTAAGTCATTAAAATGTGTAAGGGAATATGGGGACACCTAGGAGAAAATCTAGGAATGATTTTAGGTGGGCGAGGGAAATATGAGTAATTAATTAATTAATGAAATTAATTTCTGGTGCAACTAAGGGGATGGGTGACATGTGTACGAGGGCGGTTATTTCTGAATTAAATTATTGAAAAATAGATTAAATGGGAATTTGGGAAATAAATCACTTACAAACTCTATATAAAGGAGGGAGGAGGAGGAGGAGTATGGATCTCTTCCTTCATGTGTAATGTTACACTGCAGAACTTTTTACTTGACTGACTTATCTTATGGGAGTTGGGATACCCAGCTCGGGTACGAGTGGTAGCTTGACCTTTCGAGGTGAGTTGGTTGCTAGTTGTTCTTGGGGTTAGAGTGTGTGGTCCCTTTGCAGCTCGGGGGGCTAAGGGGGAAGAAGAGTACCCCTAGCATTGGTTGGGAGGTATCGGTGAAGTCACATCGGTCGGCAAGCGGGAGCGACACAAAGAGCACGAGACAACGAATTAGAGTTGTCACCTTGGGCTATGGTACACATGCTTTTATTTTGCATGGTAGATTACTTTTGATGTTGCACTTTCATTTCTATACTTTTTATTTTGTAAAGAAAGGTGTTATACTTAGAGTTTTTAATCGAGAATTTAAGTCAACATAGATTTATGCTCGCCGCATCGATTTGATATCCTTGGCCACCGAACCATGAGTGCTATGATTCTTTTGTTTGTTTTATTGATTATTTGAAGAGATTGTGCCTTATGATTTGTTCTCATCCCTAGATCATTAGTCCACGCCTGAGAAGTCGGCCAGGAGCCGAATCGACGACCGTTACTTCGGTGCATAGCAACCTATAGATTCTAATTCCCTACTTTTCTATGCGTGGATGATGAGTGAAGGATAGTTTTGCCCAGAGGTCTACCCCTGTTGATTGATCCTAGTTGAGTGATTGTCTTGCGCCTTGTTGCGATTGATTACCTCTGCGATTGTTTATCCTTTCCCTCAGGGAACCACTTACGATCCTCTACGTTTGACCTCTGCATTTGATGCATTTCCTGGAAAAGTAACTCTGTGTTTTTATTACCTTTCCTGGCATTTTAAGTCTGCGTTTTTAATGCATTTCCTGGAAAAGTAACTCTTTTTTTTTATTACCTTTCTGGGCATTTTAAGTCTGCATTTTTAATGCATTTCCTAGCAAAGTAACTCTGTGTTTTTATTACATTTCCTGGCAATTTAGGTCCGTGTTTGATACATTTTCAGGCAATTTTACTCTGTGTGTGTGTGTTTTTTATACATCTGGTTTGCCAATCAACCCTGCGGTTTATTATATTTTACGATGAATTTTACTCTGCCCTTGGCCACCATGGACTATGTTTTATTTCTTTTAACCGTTTGTATATTATATACTCAGATACCCGGATCACTTGGCATTGAATTTCATTTAGATACAGTCTAATTATTCATAGGTAGCAACTTAATTGATTGATAGAGTTTTGAAGTTGCTTTCACTGTGAAAATGGTGGCGTGGCATTTGTGTGTAAGGTAGCATTTTAGGTGTGTCTTTGGTACATTTCTACTGTGTGAGTGGGGGAGAAATTACTGTGTCAAGGGTATCATTCTTCTGTGTGAATGGTGGTGTGTCCTTATGCTGCAATTCATGTTTACTTCCTTGGATGCCCTGGTGATGGGTTGATGGATTTTCTCTTTCTTTTCATACTTCTTTTGGGCCAGAAAAAATGTCGTCAGAGTGCATCATTTAGTAGAACCTTACCAGTGAATTTATATATGATCCTTTGCACAGAAAAGTCAGCCCTTTTCATAGCGATTTTATCTCCATTGAGACAACAAATTCATTCCTTTTCACAGCGATTTCATCTCCATTGAGACATCAAACTCATCCCTTTTCACAACCATTCATTTATAACCTGATAGAGATAGCGTTTGTTTTTTTTGCGTTTGGGGGGTAGCGATTTGGCTGTGAGCATTTTATTCTTGCGTTTTTATTAATGTTGATAGCCACAGCTCCTTAGTCACCCATTCACCCAACTCCTTTCTCACTCACGAGATACCTCCGTTTTCGTTTGACGAACCCTGAATGCCACCAGTTTCTTTTTTTTTTTTTTGGCAACGAATTATGTGACTGTAATATAGTAATACAATTTTAATTGTGCTATATATGGAAGTGAATTGTGTGACTGGGATTTAGTATTGCAATTTTAATTGTGCTATCGTGACAACGATCCTCAGAATTTTGTGAAAAAGTGATTTTTATTTTTCCTTATAAAAACTATTTATATTCCATTATGTTAGTGATTTAGATTTTCCCATGGCTAGATGTAACAGTACTACCTTGATTCCTGATAGCCCTTAATTAATATACCGACAGTAAATAATGGCAGTAAATTTTGATGGTATGTCGGCATTGACAGTAACCATAATTAAGTGGCAGCCCTTTATATGCGTTATGTTTAATAATAGTCAACAACATTATAGTATAGACTGAACAACTTTTTAGCAATTAATGTTGAATGTCTTACCCAACATGCTTGTAGCGAATTGATTACACCAAGATACATACTGCCGATTTAAAATACAACTAAAGGACAACGTGTTATCTAATGAGATAAGGAATGACATCCGAATGGCATTTTATAGACAATGGATTATACATTAATATTGTTAGTATTGTTAGACAGCGCATGGTAAATTAACATTGTCGATAGTGTTATAATTATAGTGTTTTATATTAATGTTGTTAAATGTGTTATTTACTAATATTGTTAACAGTGTTAGATTAATAATAGTGTTATATAGTGATATTTTTATTATTGTTATATATTGTTAAATCGTTAAGTTAGATTTGTATTTATTGATAAATTTAGACAACAAACCGATTATTATATAAGAAACATGATTGAGTAGCTCACCTAAATTAATGGACAGTGGGTGTTGTTAACCAACGTTTCTTAATGTTGTTCAGTGCCTAACTTAGGTCACCTTGTGATAACTTATATGACCTTAGTATCTTGGTATCATCTCACTCCTTCGCACTTAGACCTCTTGCTTAGATGGTTGGGTTGTTGGCGAAGTCGTGTACTAGCTTGCGCATTTTCTTGATTGACGTCATCTTATGTCTTGTCGACCTGTTTCTTGGGGTGTAGGTGTAGTCTTCTTATCTGTTACTTCAGATCTTAGCGTGTTGGAGTTTTCTTGAGTCCATGGTCTAGATAGGTTAGGTTGCACCAGGTTTATTGTCTCACCTATCACCTTGGGATGACATGATCCCTAATGTGGATCATGGTGTGCCCTATTGGATAGAGGCAAATGATAACTTGGTCCAAGTTTTTGCTTCCCATTGTAGGCGTTTTCGTGTTGTGTGCGTCGGGCGGGTAGTTCGTTTCCTTCTTGATTTATGCATGTTTCTCCCAGTTGATCTTTGTGCTAGGGTGTGGAGTCAGAGTTGTCTGTTGCCTGATCTATGAGCTTGTGTTCTTCATCAGGTTGTGTGGTTCAATTGTTTTTCGTTGCTTCCTTCTTGCCTAAAAACAAACAAAAAAATTATGCTTTGCGTGTAGTCGCAACGACAGGGGTCGTTACGAATCCAACCTTTCTCTAAGAGCTCCCTCCTATATTAACTAGAAAAGAAAATCCAGATATCCTTAGAAGGTCAAATCCCATATATTTCATTGGATTCTAAACCTTGGAGATAGGTGGCAACAGTTAAAGAGACAAAAATCCAACAAACTGCTAATTTTCAGGAAATTGTTGGAAGTCATTAATAAATTGTTTCCACCTCACTGCATGAAGTCTTTAATGGAGCTAAAACTTAGGTGTAGGTGTCCCTTGACATATAGCTAATCCATGGGAATCCATTCAAACCCTTCTTGACAGGTGGCAACCTCCCAACAAGAAGAATATCCAATCAACTATGCAAAATAGAGAAATTGCAACACATTTCGCAGCGCATTGGTGTTTTAATTGTTTCTCTCAAATTCCAAACTGGGTTAGGCTGAAATTTGGTCAGCAAGTCAACAGGGATATCATATTCCTCCACTAAAAATTTCAAAGAAGCCCACTCTCGTTTTGGTTTTATGATCAAATTTGTAACAGTAACCGCTACAGGAAATTTCGTAGCACCTTCCTATAAAACTGCTCTACAGATTCTGTAGCACCTTTTTTGTGTCTGGCTAGGTTTCTGTAGCACCTTTTTTGTGTCTGGCTAGGTGATTCCTTAGTGCCTTTGGTAGCACAACTACATAACAGTCTGTGTAGATGATTCAGTAGCACTAGGCACTACAAAATCTCTATGTTTTTCTATGTGATGCAACAACTCTTCAAAAACACAAAAAATATTAGTTGATGAATTATGAGATTGTAGATGCCTCGAGTAGGCGCAATTAGAATATTTCCTTAACACTTCAAGTTTTCAAAAACTAATCACCATAAGAAATGGATCATCATCATCTCCAATTTCCCTTTGCCAACCAATCTGCAGCAGATTTTGCAGCGCTTGTTCGAACTAGGAGTAGAATTAAATTCTTTGGTAGAACAGTTAGACAACTTTAATGACTCAATCTCAATTATTTCCTTTTAAAACATGGATGTTGAAAACAATGAGATCGACTGACACCAACTTCATAAATTCAATAATGGTAATGAGTGAAGATGCATTTCAAGATGCGCTACAAAATCTCCTGATTCATCAGTATTGCGAAATGACCAAATTTGTTACTGCAAATTTCTGTGCTAACACAACTCTTGCAAGACTTCAATCCTAATTCCTGATCAAATTTGAATTGTATGCCAACTCTTGTACGACTTCGATCCTAATTCCTGATCAAATTTGAATGGTATGCCAACTCTTGCATGGCTTCGATCCTAATTCCTGATCAAATTTGAATTCATCTGGATCCTTAGATACTTCATTTGATAGATGTTATGGTGGATCGTGAAATTAATTTTGACAGACTATTTAAAAGACTGCCCTTTTATCCTAATTCCGAATCAAATTTGAATTCATCTCGATCCTTATATACTTCATTTGATAGATGTTATGGTGGATCGTGAAATTAATTTTGACAAGCTATTTAAAAGACCGCCCTTTTTATCCTAATTCCTGATCAAATTTGAATTCATCTGGATCCTTAGATACTTCATTTGATAGATGTTATCGTAGATCATGAAATTAATTTTGACAGACTATTTAAAAGACCGCCCTTTTTAAAGATTGCTACCAATTCCCCTCTTCTCAATTGACATGTAAAATTTAAATCGTAAGTCTTTTTTGAAGAACAAATTTGGATGAACACTTCTTTGATGAGATAGAACCCTTTGGAAGGGCTCAGACGAGTTCAAATTTGATTGTTGACTGCCATCTTCTCCTCCTACAAGTGTAAATGGAACAAAAAATTTAAATTAAAATTATTTTAATTGCATTAAATGAAAATTTCAAATTCGATTATCCATTCCTTATACTCTCATCCGAAGGTAAAATAGTTACATAATTTAAATTTTCATGTATGTTAGTGTGTAAAATAGTTACTTGACTACATTTTTCTTAAATTTTATTTACCAATTATTCAATATTCAAATAACTAAATCACAAAGAGTCCACAACCCACAAAAATCTCACTTGATGCTCAAAAATGAATTCAACTATGTCTAGCATGTGTCATAGAATTAAGAAAAATTAGAATAATATTCATTCTATTCCCTCTCAATGCATCACATGGTGTGGCCACTCACTATTAAGGTTCGTTCTCTCTGTCTTTCACACTTTATATGATTTCATGGAGCATCATTTTCCCGATGAAGTATTGTATTATTGTGACATGGTGAGTACTATGCACCTGGTTACAAAGTATTAAATGCTATGTATGTTGAGGTGTGTATCGTTGGATCTAATTTAACTTTGGATTTAATGATGCAAACCTCAACATGTAGAGCATTTAATGCTTTGTTGCTGGGTGCTTAGTGTTAGTGATTTGACATTATATAGTTGATAGGTTGAAAGAGAAGGATAACACTTAGCAACAGGTTGTGATGTTTGGGGATTGTAATATATTTTCTATAACATGGACAATCTCTTTTTACATTGGCTTCGTAACTTTGGATCCAAAGATGTACACCATGACAAGCAAAGCATTTAATGATCTATAGTTTATAGTCGGGCATGTAGTGTTGATCGTCTGGCATAAGGCAATTAGGTTGAAAGAGAAGGAAAACACCTAGCAATAGGTTGTGACGTTCTAGTATTGTAATATATTGTCTAAAACATGCAGAGTCTATTTTTACATGGGATTCGACCTTTGGGTTTCTTAGTTCTATCATTCTATGAGACTAAGCAAGGTATTTTGTTTATTTTAGAAGTTAATATATGTCTCTTACTTTTGTTTATGTTTTCCCTAATTGTTTTGTAACGATATATCCTTACGATCTGCATGGTTCTATTCAGATTTTAGTTAATGATGTCAGACATATTTGGAAAATTGCTCATGACATTCCAATAACAACACATGTTCACTGTTAAGTCTTTGAATTTTCCAACTTATACTTCATGGGAAACAATGTATGACTTTTCCAAGGTATACTTCACTGGCAACAATATATGAGGGAACATTACACATCACCAAAGTGGGATGGAGAGATGCAAATTATTTAAGTATTGATTTCGTCATATCCATACTTTGAAGGAAAGGTGTGCATAGTGTTTAAGGGTAAAGAGAGACACTACACATAGGAAGTAACAAAGGCCACCATTCTATAAACCTATTTGCCCCCACTAGAGCAATGGGTGATTGATCGTTTACGTGTCCCTCCCACCCATTGTTATGGTGATTGGACAATGTGAAATTCCAAGGGACAAACAATTGACTTAGTTGTTGAAAGTTACCTCAAACAAGTGGAAAAAACCAATTAGCCAACCACTAGCCTTATACTATTTACTTAGTTGTTGAAGGTTACCTCAAACAAGTGGAAAAAACCAAATAGCCAACCACTAGCCTTATACTATTTGTAGAGAATCGAGATGATATCTCCTTAAAAGATACCTTTGACCTAAATACCTTATAAGAAGGTAGCGTGTTCATAAAAATCAATTAGCCAACAAATAGCCTTATACGATTTGTAGAGATGATATCTCCTTAAACGATACCTTTAACTGAAATACCTTATAAGAAAGTAGAGTGTTCATAAAAATGTAGTTATACCTTCTATTTAATAACAAATTTTATCAAAAATATTAAAATTATAACAAATTATCATTTAATAACAAATTTTGTCAAAAATATTAAAATTATAATTTTAAATTAAGAAAATCATTATTTTTAATATATAAAAAAAATAATATTTTTAAATATCTTTATTATAATTAAATTATAAAAAATAACATTTACCATTGCAATTCTATTAATATAAAATAATTTTTACAAAATTTGAAAATAAAAATACTATTAAAAACCATTCTTAATGAATTTAAATTTAGACAATGCTAACATCCAATCCCATACTTCACAAAATTTCTTAAATTTTAAGAAAATATTTTAAACTCAATGTCTTCGCAAACATCAAATCCCATACTTCACAAAATTTCTTAAATTTTAAGAAAAGATTTTAAACCCAAATACTCTTGGACGTGGATTTCTTAAATTTTATATATTGTTTTTAAAAAGAGTTTGAAAATAAAGTACTTTGGAAATGGATGCATCGGAAAGTGTTTTTCGTACGCATGCTTTTCTGTTAAAGAACACAAAAGCAAGGCATGATTTTCTGTTAAAAGAACACAAAAGCAAAAAGAAGGCAACGGCTAATGAGTGGTTGTTTTTAGCGTGTGATGCAAGCCATCTCAAGGCAACGGGCGGGGATTTTAGAAAGTATTTATAAGTTCTTTCCGGTACTGATTGAGCTTGTACCGGGGATCTTGAAGTTGTTTCTGCTTGGATGTGTGTGAGATGCAGTTTTTTTTCATTTTTTTTTTTTTGATGATTTGAAGTTGCATTCTCTTATATTTGTTATTTGTGTAATC
This sequence comes from Picea mariana, assembly GCA_032191745.1. NCBI lineage: Eukaryota > Viridiplantae > Streptophyta > Pinopsida > Pinales > Pinaceae > Picea > Picea mariana. Next base: position 34,457 of record JASDQU010438549.1, read on the forward strand.
TTTGTTCTTTATTAATTTCTAAAGTTTATATGTATTGTATTTTGTTTTTACAATAAGAATAAAGAGATTTCTACTGATTTTATGTTTTTTTTTTTATATTTTTTTGTTTGTATAAATTTTTTTAAAAGTTATAAATTTAGCAGAATATTGAAATGTATGTTTACTCAATAAACAAAACCCTTCATTTGTTTGAAGAAATTAAACTTGGAAAATTTATTTGTAAATTTTAATTTCTTTTTTAAATACAATGCTCATTAATAGCCTACAGACAACGAATTTAGCAAATTGTGAGCTCAATTTTTATCTGTTATTTTTATTTCCAATGATTTGTCTAAATTCCCTGTTTTTGAATACCTATTGTGTGTTTTCTTTTAATCATATTTGTATGTTCAGATGTGTAGTGGATGTCAGAATAACATTATAACATTAATGGAATTCCTTGTTACACACATTCCTGATCGCTGTAACCTTTAATTTCCAAGTTGCATACTATCAGAAATATATGGGAATGTTCTCAGAGCTATCTTTAATTTGTTAATGGAATTTAAATGCTTTCTGCATTCTCTTCTAATTATACTCCTTTGTTTGAGCAACATTATTGGAGACCGTTTACCCTGTTTTTTTTAAACAAATTATTCTATATAAGTTTTGGTTACTCGAAACTCGAGATTAAAAATTTAGTAGAATAGTGGATTGTTTGTTCTCAGAATTGTTGTTAAAATATTTTGTGAAAATTAAATATCATGCTCATCAATAGAATTGGGGATATATTCATTAAATTGAGAAATTCAATTTTGTATAGGTGGTTCTATGTGCCCTGTGATTCTATGTGTTTATGCATTACTTCTTTACTTCTTGTTAAATATATGTTTCTTATTTTCTTCTAATCACATGTTTATATTTGCTTGTATGGTTCATGATTAACATGTTCTCTCTTTGACATCATTAAGGGAGACAGTTTCTGGTAATTTTCTGGTTTCTTTTTACGACTGTTTTATTTGTAATTTTTTATTTCGTGGATGCATGTGATTAGAAATTTGGCAGACTATTGAAATGTTTATGAAATGTTTATGAAATCAATTGCAGTGGTCAGCAATTTTATTATTTTTTGGAAAAGTGTGTTATAATATGAGTTGTATTTATAATGTCTTGTTCATTTTTTATTAGTGTTTTTTTAATTTCATGTCACATTTATATGCGGTTGTTTATAATCGAAGTAATTTTTGTATTCTATTTTTTATTCATCTTCTACAATTTCTTCTATGTTATGGTCATTTTTGGAAAATGATGAAATTATATTTATCTTATCTGATTCATGATCTTTAATTTTGATAGTGATACATGCAATTAATTTACGAGAATATTGCAATGTTTAAGTTATTACAACGTTTAAGTTTTGAAATTTTTTGTTAATTTATTCATGAAAATCAAATTTCATGTTTATTAGTAGAATACAATGCAATTCAGATAATACAATTTCATCAAGGAATTGTGTGATTGAGTTTTGCATGGAATTTTTTCTAATTCACATGATTTGTTTTTAACACTTATTTTGCTATGCCAAGTTCTAACACCCTTAGAAGTGGAATACTACCAAGATGATGAGAAATGCTTCCCAAGTTCATCTCCTTTTCATTTACAAGTCATTTGCTTCTACTGATTTCAT
>JASDQU010438549.1:36247-52257 GCA_032191745.1 Picea mariana
TTAAGAGTTAGAAATTTAATAGAATATTGAAATGTGTGTTTACTCAATGAACATAACAGTTCATTTGTTTATGGAAATTAAACTTAGAAGATTAATTTGTCGATTTTATGCTTTCTTTTCTATTTTTAAGAGTTAGAAATTAAATTTGTGTTTTCTCAATGAACAAAACTGTTCATTTGTTTATGGAAATTAAACTTAGAAGATTAATTTGTTGATTTTATGCTTTCTTTTCTATTTTTAAGCGTTAGAAATTTAGCAGAATATTGAAATGTGTGTTCACTCAATGAACGGCACTGTTCATTTGTTTATGTAAATTTTATTTATGTAAATTAAACTTAAAAGATTAATTTGTCAATTTCAACTTCATTTTTAAATGCAATGCAATGCTCAAGGCAACAAATTTAGGAAATTGTGCTCTCAATTTTTATATGTTATTTCTATTTCCCATGATTTGTCTTCAAATGTTGTCATGATTACTACCAATGCTACCTAACCACTTCATTTCATTTTTACTTATTTTTGAGTGATTTGGTGCATTTTTTTCTTCATTCTACTCCCTTTTATCAATCTGAATTTCCTGTTTTTGAATGCCTATTGGGTGATTTTGAATACCTATTGGGTGATTTCTTTTAGTCATATTTTGATGTTCAGGTGTGTATTTGATGTCCAAATAACATTAATGGAAATTGTTTCCAAAAATTATGTGGTTTTCGTTTATAACTTATTTTGTTCTTGATTCTACTCCCTGTTATTTGTGAGCATTTCAGGTCATTCCATGTTTTTGAATGCCCATTCTCAGTTTTTTCTGTTTTTTTCGTCTATGTTTAATTTATATGGTATATGTATGAATAAAAATAATACAAATTGTTATCATTAATTATGGGTTTCCTTTTTGCAATTTTGTTTCTATTTAACTCTTAATTTCCAGGACACAAAAATAGAATTTCAGCAGAATATTGGAATGATTACTCTCGAAGAAGTTGTTGATTTGCTAATTGAAAATTGTTGTCGTGCTTAAGTATGTAAATTCAATTGTATTGACGAAAGCATCTCATGTATTTTCTTTCATTATGATAATTATTGTTGTATGTGTTTCTATAATCGTCGTCGTCGTTGAATGTGTTTTATTCTAGTTAGACATTATTGTCCATTGTCTATTCTGTATTTTCTTCTAGTTATAAGTTGTGGTTGACTGTTTATTTGTTCTTTCTTCTTACTACCTCAATGTTTATACTGACGCGCTTGGAGGAGGAGGGAGTAGAGGGGAGAGACTGGAAAATTTGACTAGGGCAGTCTGTGGATGGCTTCAACTTGTTGGGTTATTCTATGCTCCATCTTCCCTTATTATGCATGTGCCTTATTTGTTGGAGAAGGTATATTCTGCATTCTCTTTTAATTATACTTCTTTATTTGAGGGGCATTAATGGAGATAGATTACCTTGATTTTTTTTATTTTTTAACAAATTATTCTATGTAAGTTTGGATTCCTCTAAACTCGAGATTAGAAACAAGATTAGAAATTTAATAGAATATTGTTCATCAACAGAATAGGGGATATATTCATGAAATTGAAATATTCAGTTTTGTATTAGTGGTTTTCTATGCCCTGTGATTCAATTCCTTTTATGCCTATGTAATTCCCTCAGAGGTGGAGTGCTTCCAAGATAATAAGAAAGGTCGCTTGAGTTCTCTATATATTGTGCTTCCAAGATAATGAGAAAGGTCACTTGAGTTCTCTATGTATTGTTTCTTGTTGGATATCTGTTTCGTATTTTCTTCTAATCACATGTTTATGTTTGCGTGTATGATTCATGATTAAGGTGTTCACTATTTGAAATCATTAAGGGAGATAGTTTTTGATAATTTTTTGTTTTTTTCTACTACATTTTTATCTATAATTTCTAATTTCCTAGATGCATATGATTAGAAATTTGTTGGAATATTTAAATGTTTATGTAATCAATTACAATTGCAATGCTCATCAAAAAGTTTTAGAAGAAGTGTGTGATAGCATGAGCTCTTCATTTCATCCCTATTTATAAATATCTTGTGCATTTCTTCTTCATGCAAATTCTAGTTATTTCTGTCTTTGCATTGCATGTTGAATGCCTATTTATTTCATGTCACATTTATATGCATATGTTTATGATGGAAGGATTTTTTATTTTTTAGTTATTTAAAAAAAAAAATTATTTTCGATTCTTCTTTTATAAATTCTTCTCTGCTATGGTCATTATTTGGAGAATGATGAAATTATCTTTATCTTATCAAATCTATGATCTTTAATTCGGATAATGATAAATGCAATTAGTAATTTAGGAGAATATTGCAATGTTTAAATTTTAAAAGCCTTTAATTTATTCATAAAAATCAAATTTATGTCTAGTAGTAGGATATAATGCAATCCAGATTGTATAAATTCTTCTCTGTTATGGTCATTTTTTTGGAAAATGATGAAATTATCTTTATCTTATCAAATCTATGATTTTTAATTCGGATCATGATAAATGCAATTAGTAACTTATGAGAATATTACAATGTTTAAATTTTGAAAGGCTTTAATTTATTCATCAAAATCAAATTTATGTCTATTAGTAAGATACAATTATCAAATCTATGATTTTTAATTCGGATCATGATAAATGCAATTAGTAACTTATGAGAATATTACAATGTTTAAATTTTGAAAGGCTTTAATTTATTCATCAAAATCAAATTTATGTCTATTAGTAAGATACAATGCAATCCAGATAATACAATTTCAGGGAATTGTGCCATTGAGTTTTGCATAAAGCTATCCCCTTCATTTACAAGTCATCTGCAATATTTTCTTTTATTGTTAATTTATACCTTTATGTGTTCCTTGTCGTTGAATGTCTATGTCATGTTTTCTGGATGCCTATGTGGTATGGTGCATGATCATTAAACAATATTGAAGGAGACTATTTCCTTTGTTGAATTCTGTGTAACTTTTAATTTTTAGGATGCATGTGGTTCAAAATTTAAACGATATTGAAGGAGACTATTTCCTTTGCTAAATTCGGTGTAACTTTTAATTTTTAGGATGCATGTGGTTCAAAATTTAGTGTTGTAGTCGATCGATTTTTTAATTTCCTTTAATACGTTATTTGTAATATTTTAATTTTTAGAATGTATGAGATTTTGTTTAAAGAAATTAAATGTGTTGTTCACCAACAAATAGGGTGTTAATCACAAGAAATAATTATAAAAAATTGTGAGATTGAATTTTCATCTATTATTCTCTATTTTCCAGGATTTTCTTTATGTTTTTGTTACTATGCCGAGTGCTTAGAGATAGAACGTTGCCAAGATAACAAATAAATGTTGCATATATTGTATATATGATGGATTTTCGTTATGTTTATTTGGTATATGGTTTATTATCGTTGTTGTTCTCCATTAGAAGCTTTGAACACCATTGATAGAGTTAGTTTCCTCTAAATTTTTGGGTTTTTTTTTACAAATTCTTTGTAAATTTTTAGTTTTTTGAATGTATTGGGTATTCTTTTAAATAAAATCTTAGTTTTGTAAATGGATTTGATTCAAAATTTAACAGAATATTGGATTTCTTAATCTTATTTTTAAATCCGTTGTTTATATGTTTTTGAAAGGCAAATGTGATATGGTTCATTATCGTTGTTGGTTGTTGTTCTCCATTCGAAGCTTTTAAAACCATTGATGGAGTTAGTTTCCTCTAAATTTTTGGGTTTTCTTTTACAAATTCTTTGTAATTTTTTAGTTTTCTGAATTTTTTGGGTTTTTTTTACAAATTCTTTGTAATTTTTGTAGTTTTCTAAATGTATTGGTTATTCTTTTAAGTAAATTTTTAGTTTTCTAAATGGATTTGATTCAAAATTTAGCAAAATATTGGATTGTTTAATCTTATTTTTAAATTCGTTGTTTATATGTTTTTGAAAAGTAAATGTTATCCTAACCAATAAATGGGAGTGCTAATGATGAAATAATTTCAGGAAATCGTGGGATTGAGTTTTGCATAGAGTATTTTCTATTTCCCCTGAGTTTCCTTTATGCTTTTGTTGCTATGCAAAGCCCTCGGAGGTGGAATGTTGCCAATATGATTTAGCCTAATATTGGATTGCTTATTCTTATTTTTAAATCCGTTGTTTATATGTTTTTGAAAGGTAAATGTGATCCTAACCAATAGAATGCTAATGATGAAATAATTTCAGGAAATTGTGAGATTGAGTTTTGCATGGAGTATTTTCTATTTTCCCTGAGTTTCCTTTATGCTTTTATTGCTATGCAAAACCCTTGAAGGTGGAATGCTGCCAAGATGATGAAAAATGCTATATGTATGCTGCATTTTCATTATGTCTATATGGTGCATTATCATTGCTATTTTATGTTTCATGTTTTGAGAAACATATATGGAATCTGATTTTTCTAAAATTTTGGTATCATTTTACAAAAAAAATTTGTAACCTTTTAGTTTCCCATACATGTAGTGATGATTGAAATTTTGTAGAATATTGGAATGGTTAATCTCAACTCAGTTGATTTTTAAGTGGAAGTTAAATGAGATGTTTACCTACAAACATAATAGATTGCTAATCATAGGCTATAATTTTAAGAAAGGGTGAAATCTAGTTTTGCATCAGTTGCTTTCTATTTCCTGAGATTTTCCATTTATTGTGATTAGCATGTTCCTATGCAGAGTCCTTAGTAGGAATGCTTTTAAGATGATGAGATTGTTTGTGATTATCATGTTCCCATGCAGAGCCCTTAGTAGGAATGCTTTCAAGATGATGAGTCTGTTTTTCAAGTTTTTCAAGTCATCTTTATATTTACATATGTATTTATGGTTCATTTTCTCTTTATTTTAATTCTGTTTTTTTTCCAAAGAAAAAATAAACATTTTTGTTCATTATTCTGTTTTTTTTTTTCAAAAAAAAAATATACATTTCTATTCATTATTCTGTTTTGTTTCCAAATAAAAAATAGACATTTCTATTCATTGCAGATAAATTGAAAAGTCAAGTGGAATGGTGCCGGTGCCAATATAAGAATGATTTCATAGATTAAATTTAAATGAAAATTACATTTTTATACCATAGAATAAAAATTATTTCATAGATTAAATTGAGATAAATTGAAAAGTCAAGTGGAACCATGCTAATATAAGAATGATTTTATAGATTAAATTTAAATGAAATTGAAAAGGTAGAGATAATTCAAACCTTATACTTTTGTTTATATTTTTTGCAACTTTGCATTGTATGTTATCTAAATCGGCATAATCCGTTGGAAAGTTACACTCCCAGATGACCTGGCATAATTACAAAGTTACAATCCTAATTTTGAATATAAAAATGATTTTATAGATTAAATTTAAATGAAATTGAAAAGGTATAGATAATTCAAACCTTATACCTCTGTTTATATTTCTTACAAATTTGCATTATATGTTATCTAAATGGGCATAATCTTTTGGAAAGTTACACTCCCATATGACATGGAATAATTGCAAAGTTAGAGTCCTAATTCCGAACGCCTTTGAATTAGTATGTTGTCTAATTTTCAGTGTTGTAATTTCATTATTGAGAACTCATATTAATTTTAGTTAAATATATTTGAGAATTCATATTAAGGATTTTACAAATGGTTTTTTAGTTAGGTTTTTTAGTTAAATATATTTGAGAATTCATATTAATGATTTTACATATAGTTTTTTAATTAAATATATTTGATATATAGATTATTGAAAATTAATGTAATAAAAAGATTTAAATTGAATTGTTTAAAGATATAAAATATGAGTGAAAGTCTATATTAAGAATTTCATTTTAAAATTTACAAGTCATAATGTCTACTATGAATATTTTTTAATGCCTCTAGTGTGAAAACTATATTGAATGTACATACCATATTTATTTAAGGTATATTTGTTTCAAATACTTTGATTTATTTGTTTTTTCTTTCATCCTTATATATATAGTTGTTAATTTTTTTTTCTAATATTTTTTAGAATAAGGTTAAATAGTTTCTTTATAAAATTGGTTGCATAATAAATCAGGTGATTGTCACCTCATTTAAGTTTGTATCTAATTAAAACACATTTTCTACTTTTTATAGTTATGCAGTCACATTCTCTTTCCATGAAAGTTGTTTAAGCCATTGAGTTGATGTTTTTGTAGTTGATTGGAGTGTGCCATATTTATTTAAGGTACATTTGTTTCAAATACTTTGATTTATTTGTTTTTTCTGTCACGCACACACACACACGCACACACACACACACACATATAGTTGTTAATTATTTTTTCTAATATTTTTTAGAATAAGTTCAAATAATCTTTTTATAAAATCGGTTACATAATAAATCAGATGATTGTCACCTCATTTAAGTTTTTATCTAATTAAAACACATTTTCTACTTCTTATAGTTATGCAGTCACATTCTCTTTCCATGAAAGTTGTGTAAGCCATTGAGTTGATGCTTTTGAAGTTGATTGGAGTGTTACAAAATAATATTGAAAACATTTCCATGATATATTTTCTTTCTATTTTTTTTTAAATATGTTGTTGCTTATTGCTGAATTTACCAGCCTATCTATTGCCCCATTTTTTGGTTGAGTTTAGAAAGCATAGTATAAATCCTTTGGAAATTGAAACTTTTGAAAAATATACACATTATGTAATGAAAGGTTAATGAAACTGAACAATTTTTGTTGTGGCTAGTATTTTGAATATATAGTATTGTCAAAAAGGTTAATGAAATTGAACAAGTTTATTTGAGGTTAGTATTTTTAATATATAGTCTTCTCTAATGTATAAATCATGCCAATATATTGAATTTCACTTTCAAAGGAACAAAGATTGACACTAAATTCTATAATTATATTGAATTCCATTTTTAAAGAAACAAAGAATGACACTAAATTCTATTAAGGCTTTCTCATTAATATCACCATCAAATTTTGGAAATTTTGGAACAAAGATTGACACTAAATTCTATTAAGGTTTTGTCTTTAATATCACCATCAAATTTTGATCATGATTTAATTTCCAATTATAACTTAATTTTCAAGGCTATATTCCCATCTCAAAACTAAACCACAAATCAATCAACCTTGGTACATCTCAAAACTAAACCACAAACCAATCAACCTTGGTACATCTCAAAACTAAACCACAAATCAATCAACCTTGGTACATTATTTTCTTAGTTGATAAAATATTAATTTTGAAACTTACTAAACCACAAATCAATCAACCTTGGTACATTATTTTTTTAGTTACATTATTTTTGGTACATTGTTTTTTTAGTTACATTATTTTCTTAGTTGACAAAATATTAATTTTGAACCTTTCTTGAAAATATGCTCTTTACATTGACATTTGTGAATACTAAATAAATGATCAAATCATTGACATTTGTGAATACTAAATAGATGATCAAATCATTTAAATACCATGTAACTCCAATTTTTCATGTGCCAATGCTACTTGTCAAGACTAAATACATAATAATATTTACTTGATATGGAATTGTAAGTGTGAATATTGTAAGGAATCTTAATTAAGAATGTAACTTTCTCTCATTGACATTTGTGAATACTAAATAGATGATCAAATCATTTAAATACCATGTAACTCCATTTTTTCATGTGCTAATGCCACTTGTCAAGACTAAATCCATAATAATATTTACTTGATATGGAATTCTAAGTGTGAATATTGCAAGGAATCTTAATTAAGAATGTAATTTTCTCTCAATTGTCTTCACGGTTTCTTTTGAATGAGCCTAGGAACATTTCAAAATTTGAAATTTAATCATAAGTAAGTGGTCCACATTCATTTATTTCTATTTGAACCTTTTTATGTTCTTCTTATAGTGGACATGTTTTTTTGGTTGGCCATATCAACCTAGTGTTTAGCTTATACATTTGATGTATCTTTGGAAACAACTCAAGGAGTATTGTTTGTAGAGAGGGTTGTTATATTTGAGAAAGTTCTAGTTGATATTGTTTTATAGGTTAGAGTCCATCAACATGTAATATTTGATCTTATTCTCCTATTTTTGACATTTATCTTATATATGACATTTAATTTAAGTAGTTGGGAAAACCTATTTGACATTTGATTTAGTAGGTGGGGAAACATATGATTCCCAACAATTATCCTAATAGATTCTTTAATGTCTATTCACAAATTATCCTTTACTTAAGTATAGTAGTCAACCTTTATGGTTATCCTTGAGAGTTCATGGCAAACCAACTAAGCTATAGGGTCTTTGAATGGGGGTGTAGAGTTTAGGGTATCATCCTAGAGGTAAGTTGTGAGGTTTTTAGATTGATAAATTATTGATGTGTATAACAACCCCTTCGTTAAACCTTCAAGCGAACCAGATAGTGCAATTTTTTTTTTCTTTTTAAACAGGACGACAACAACGATTCAACTAAACAACACAACTGGACGGCGAACACTGCACCCGTCAAACAGGCAACAGGCAACGACGACTCAACGCATTAGCACATCGAGCAAGAGGGTGAACATGCAGAAATCAAGACAGATAGAAACGACTCCCCGTCCAACACAAACACAACAACGCCTACATGCTAAAGTACAACACCCACACATCCAAGCAACATGTCGACGCAATGCGAGATGGCATCACTCAATTAAAATGCGCAAACTCTTAACGACTTCGCCAACAAACCCTAAAGTGGATGGATTAATAGTATCCTTGTGCTCACTAATTCCAAAAGCTACAAGCGTCTGATGCTTATGGAATCAGTCTCCAAAATCGAGTGCCTATCATGCGATAAACTAGAAGTCCATGCATTAGGAAATGTAGTAACCTGCTTAATATAAAATATGCATTTACCAAATGACATACCTTCCATCCAGTTGGCGTAGCCAGCTTTCCGCCAGAGACGTGGCACCATCTTTATGATAAGTTTTACACCATCTTTATTGTAGTGTGATAAAAAACACCATAATAAAACCTCCTATAAATCATGATCAATAGATACTCTCTCCATTAATTGAAACCTATTAATCATGATTAACAAAAATATATATAATACATAATATATAATATTTAAACAATACGTCATTTTATATTTAATATTTAAATGACTCAATGCAACAACAATTTAAAAAAACAAACGTCATAAATTTTTTATACCCGTCAAATTTACATCTACCCTAATTATGGATCATTCCGAGTGGCTTTGTTTTTATTTAGAATTTACTTTATTACACGGGATCATTTCGAACATTTTTTATATTTAGAATTTCCTACAGCTATAGCTACTTATTACTGCTTTTTGCAGCGTCATCATGTCCTAAATCACATTATTTAGAATATTCGATTGCAATGGCATGAAGTTAGATGGTTGTAATTTCTTTGCATTTTCAACAACCTGCGTAGAGGACAAAAGACATATGTTAAGTTTTTATTCAAGTATTTGGGGAAATAAGTAAAAAGTGTTTATTCCAAGTATTTGTACGTGAAATAAGTAAAAAGTGTTTATTCCAAGTATTTGTATAGATGACTCCAACAAGAAGCCAACTATGTCTAGGAACGGCGGACACGTGTATGGGAGCATAGCATATTGACAGGGTGGATATCATCCCTAATGTGACTCTTTATCTGTCGCTTTTACTGATAAAGAGTCTCATCGGAGCGAAGTTACCATATATCTCTTAATTAAAGTTTTCAGTCAATAACCTCTACCTACCAGGCTTCATGTGAATAGGATTATGAATATTGTATGAAATTGATTATCGATCTTCAAAGAGGACATGCGTCTGTAAGAGTATGGCGGACATCGGAGGTGGAACAGAACTTCAAAGGAACAGAGCTTCAAAGCCTCCTTCCGTTAGGGATTTGGCACCCAAGGTCAACATCCCGAAGCCGCATCTGACATGTTGTTCCCAGTTTTCACTGCATTCAAACGGAATCCATCAATTCAAAAAGCAGGCAGGCCGGCCAAATTACTGAGGTTATACTTACTGTTGGTCCAGACCTCTGAGGCCAAATTACTGAGGTCCATTTGTTGAAGCAGTGTTGCACCAAGTTTATGGGCCTCTTGGTTCTGAGGATGGGCGGAGGGTTTCGTATTCTTTCGCTAAAAGAACGTGAACTTGCTCGACAGGGTTAGCCTCTGGTGGAAGAAGATCAACGATAATATGCTCGCATCTTCTGAGATCGTTTCCAAGGTCGCCTTTGATGCAGTCGGGAAGTTATTCCAGTAATTCAGTAGCAAAAGAATGAACCTTCGCAAATAGCAATGGAGAAAATAATAAAGGAACTCAAATGCAACGAGAAATACTCCTTATAAGCTTGTAAATCTAAGAGGAACTATAAGGACGGCAGTGTAGCAAGGCGGTGGAAGCAGGGCGGTGAAAGAAGCAGGTGCCAGTTGGAATTACGAAACAACCTTCATAGGTAGCGTGCGACCTCATTTATTTATACCGTGTTAAGTGAAACTGCAGGAAAAAATAGCCTCCAATAAATGTAGGGTGGCTCATTTATTACAGAGACAATGCAGAGTGCAAGGGATATCGATTGGTCAAGCAAAACAATAAAATAAAACAAGGAAACATCAACAGGCTAAGAACAAATGAATAGGCGGCAGTGTTCAATTTGTTGCGGAGACGACGAAGGGCCTCCAAGGAACCTCCCCTAAAAAAACGCCTTCTGCCAAAAAATATAAATGAACAATAAAAGAAAATATAGCAGATGACTTGTAAATGAAGAGGAGATGAACTTGGCAAGCATTCCTCATTACCTTGGTAGTATTCTACTTCTAAGGGTGTTCAAACTTGGGATAACAAAATAAGTGTTAAAGAAAACAATCCATGCAAAACTCAATCGTACAATTCCCTGGAATTGTATTATCTAGATTGTATTGTATACATAAATTTGATTTTCAAAATTTAAACATTGCAATATTCTAGTAAGTTACTAATTGCATATATCATGATCTAATTAAAGATCATAGATTTGATAAGATAAAGATAATTTCATCATTCTCCAAAGAATCACCATAGTAGAGAAGAATTTATAAAATCTGGAATGCATTGTATCCTACTTATAGATATAAATTTGATTTTCATGAATAAATTAACTGTTTTCAAAATTTAAACATTGCAATATTCTCCCAAGTTACTAATTACATATATCATGATCTGAATTAAAGATCATAAATTTGATAAGATAAATATAATTTCATCATTCTCCAAAGATGATCTGAATTAAAGATCATAAATTTGATAAGATAAATATAATTTCATCATTCTCCAAAGAATGACCACGGCAGAGAAGAATTTATAAAAAAAATCGAAAATAAAAATTTAAAAAAATAACTAAAAAAAATCCTTCCATCATAAACAGATGCATATAAATGTGACATGAAATAAATAGGCATTCAACATGCAATGCAAAGACAGAAATAACTAGAATTAACCGAAGAAGAAATGCACAAGACATTTATAAATAGGGATGAAATGAAGAGCTCATGCTATCACACACTTTGCATAAAAATTTTGATGAGCACAATTGATTACATAAACATTTCAATATTCCGCAAAATTTTTAATCACATACATCTAGGAAATTAGAAAATACAGATAAAAGGAATAGTTAAAAAAAAAAAAAATTATCAGAAATTGTCTTCCTTAATGGTGGTGTCAAATAGTAAACACCTTAATCATGAACCATACACTCAAACATAAACATGTGATTAGAAGAAAATAAGAAAGAGATATCCAACCAGAAACAATACATAGATAACTCAAGTGACCTTTCTCATTATCTTGGAAACGCAAACATAAACATGTGATTAGAAGAAAATACAAAACAGATATCCAACAAGAAGCAATACATAGATAACTCAAGCGACCTTTTTCATTATCTTGGAAGCACAATACATAGAGAACTCAAGCGACCTTTCTCATTATCTTGGAAGCACTCCACCTTTAAGGGAATTACATAGGCATAAAAGTGATTGAATCACAGGGCATAGAAAACCACTAGTATAAAACTGAATATTTCAATTTCATGAATATATCCCCTATTCTGTTGATGAGCATGGTATTTAAATTCAACAAAACATTTGAACAATAATTCTGAAAGAAAACAATCCAATATTCTATTAAATTTTTAATCTTAAGTTTAGAAGAATTCAAACTTACAGAAAATAATTTATTAAAAAATAAAAAAAATCAGGGTAAACTATCTCCATTAATGCCCCTCAAACAAAGGAGCATAATTAAAAGAGAATGCAGAATATACCTTCTCCAACAAGGAATGCACATACATGCATAATAAGAATTAGCTGGAAATAAAAAACTAATTAACTAATTAACACAGACCACTTTTAAATAAAAAGGAAATGGATAACTAAACCACATTTCTCCTCAAGATTCCACCTCTAAGAGTTCTGAGTAGTAAACTAAAAAAAGGTTAAAGTTAAAACAAGCCATACAATTTACTCAATCAACCAATTTCCTGAAATTGTTGGAATGTATTCTATTGATTAGCAACCCATATTCGGACATATTCGTATATTTCTGATCGTATGCATCTTGAAAATTAAAGGTTACAGATCAAGAATTTGTAAGAGGAACCAAAAAATCAGCTATACGGCCTTCACAAACAGAGCACGTTGATCATGAATCAGAAGAAAGAACAAATAAACATTCAACAACAACTTATAACGAGAAGAAAGTACATAATAAATAATCAACAACAATGGATAACTAGAAGAAAACACATTCAACCACTAGGATTACAAAAATGCATACAACATTAGGGGAAGGTGGAGCAGAGAATAACCCAATAAGTTGAAGCCATCCATAGACTTCCCTAGTCAAACTGTCCAGTCTCTCCCCTCTACTCCCTCCTCCTCCAAGTGTGTCAACATAAACATTGACGTAGTCAGAAGAAAGAACACATAAATAGTCAACCACAACTTATAACTATAAGAAAATACAGAATAGACAATTAGCAACAATGTCTAACTAGAATAAAACACATTCAACTATGACGATTACAGAAACAGATACAACATTCATTATCATAATGAAAGAAAATACATGAGATGCTTTCGTCCATACAATTGAATTTACATACTTAATTTACATGCATCACAACAATTTTCAATTAGAAAATCAACAACCCAGAGTAACCATTCCAATATTCTGCTGAATTTCTATTTTCGTGTCCTGAAAATTAAGGGTTAAATAGAAACAAAATTGCAAGAAGGAAACCCATAATCAATGGTAACAATTCGTATTATTGTTATTCGTACATATACTATACAAATTAAACATAGACAAGAAAACTGAGAATGGGCATTCAAATGGAATGCTCACAAATAACAGGGAGTAGAATCAAGAACAAAATAAGTTATAAAAGAAAACCACATAATTTGTGGAAACAATTTTCATTAATGTTATTCCGACATCAAATACAAACTTGAACATCAAAATATGACTAAAAGAAATCACCCAATAGGCATTCAAAATCACTCAATAGGCATTCAAAAACAGGGAATTCAGATAGATAAAAGAGAGTAGAATGAAGAAGAAAATGTACCACATCACTCAAAAATAAGTAAAAATGAAATGAAGTGGTTTGGGTAGCATTGGTAGTAATCATGGCAACATTTGACTTCCAAATGTTCTGCATAGCCAGAAAAGAGTGAAGAGAAATCATGGGAAATAGAAATAACATAAAAAAAAATTGAAAGCACAATTTCATAAATTTGTTGCTTTGGGCTTTGAATTGCATTTAAAAATAAAGTTGAAATTGACAAATTAATATTTTAAGTTTAATTTACATAAACAAATGAACAGTTCCGTTCAATGAGAGAACACACATTTCAATATTTTGCTAAATTTCTAACTCTTAAAAATAAAAAAGAAAGCATAAAATTCACAAATTATTTTTCTAAGTTTAATTTCCATAAACAAATGAATGGTTCTGTTCATTGAGTAAACACACATTTCAATATTCTGCTAAATTTCTAACTATTAAAAATATATATAAAAAAAAAGGCATAAAATCAGTAGATGATTTGTAAATGAAAAGGAAATGAACTTGGGAAGCATTTCTCATCATCTTGGTAGTATTCCACTTCTAAGGGTGTTGGAACTTAGCATAGAAAAATAAGTGTTCAAAACAAATCATGTGAATTAGAAAAAATTCTATGCAAAACTCAATCACACAATTCCCTGAAATTGTATTATCTGGATTGCATTGTATTATACTAATAAACATGAAATTTGATTTTCATAAATAAATTAAAAAAAGCTTTCAAAACTTAAACATTGGAATAACTTAAACATTGCAATATTCTCCTAAATTACTAATTGCATGTATGACTATCGAAATTAAAGATCATAGGTCAGATAAGGTAAATATAATTTCATCATTTTCTAAAGAATGACTATAACAGAGAAGAAATTGAAGAAAAATAAAAAATAGAATAAAAAAATACTTCGATTATAAACAGCTGCATATAAATGTGACATGAAATAAAAAAAAATCACGAAGAAGAAATGCACAAGACATTAGAACTACAGCTCATATTATAACACACTTTTCCTTAAAAAAAATTGCTGACCACTGCAGTTGATTTCATAAACATTTTAATAGTCTGCCAAATTTCTAATCACATGCATCCAGGAAATTAAAAATTACAAATAAAAGTAGTCGTAAAAAAAAAACCAGAAAATTACCAGAAACTGTCTCCCTTGATGATGTCAAGGAGAGAACACTTTAATCATGAACCATACAGGCAAACATAAACATGTGATTAGAAGAAAATAAGAAACATATATTCAACAAGAAATAATGCATTGACACAGGAATAACTCAGGTAGCTTTTCTCATCATCTTGGAAGCACTCCACCTCTGAGGGAATTGCATAAGCATAAAAATGATATAATCAGAGGGCACATAGAACCACCCATACAAAACTGAATCTCTCAATTTCATAAATATATCCCCTATTGATGAGCATAATATTTAATTTTCACGAAATATTTTAACAACAGTTGTGAGAGCAAACAATCCAATATTCTACTAAATTTCTAATCACAAGTTTCGAGGAACCAAAACTTACAGAGAATAATTTGTTTAAAAAAACAAGGCAAACGGTCTCCAATAATGTTGGTCAAACAAATGGGGCATAATTCGAAGATAATGCAGAATAGACATTCTACAACAACGAATGCACAAACATGGATAATAAGAATTAGCTTGAAAAATAAACTAATAAATACAGACCACTTTTAAATAAAAAGGAAATCAATAACTTAAGCCGCATTTCTCCTCAAGATTCCACCTCTAAGAGTTTTGAGAGTAAACATTCAAAAATTCTCATATATTATTATCACAACTCATATTATAACACACTTTTCTAAAAAAAAATGCTTAATTTCATAAACATTTTAATATTTTGCCAAATTTCTAAATACATACATCTAGGAAATTAAAAATTATAGATAAAAGCAGTCGAAAAAAAAAAAAAAATTACCAGGAACGGTCTCCTTTAATGATGTCAAAGAGAGAACACGTTAATCATTAACCATACAGGCAAACATAAACATGTGATTAGAAGAAAATAAGAAACATATATATTCAACAGGAAGAACTCAGACAGCCTTTCTCATCATCTTGGAAGCACTCCAGAAGCACTCCAAAGCACTCCACCTCTGACGTAATTGCATAAGCATAAAAGGAATAGAATCACAGGGCACAAAGAACCACCCATACAAAATTGAATCTCTCAATTTCATGAATATATCCCCTATTCTATTGATGAGCATGATATTTAATTTTCACTAAATATTTTAACAGCAATTCTGAGAGCAAATAATCCAATATTCTACTAAATTTTTAATCTCCAGTTTAGAGGAACCAAAACTTACAGAGAATAATTTGTTTAAAAAAAATAGGGTAAACGGCCTCCAATAATGTTTTTTTTTTTTTTGTAAGTAAGGATAATATT
>JASDQU010438549.1:53562-108934 GCA_032191745.1 Picea mariana
CGGGGGGTGGCGTAAATGCGCCTTGCTCCTACCATCACGTCCATTTAATCAAACTTAAACCTCCCTCGCCGCCCTGTACTGCGCCACGGGCCGGTCACGTGGCTCCATGCTGCGAGACTGCGTGTCCGGCTTCTCCCTTTGCCACGGGGAGTCCACTAACACCCTATCCGGGAAACGGCCTCCAATAATGTTGCTCAAACAAAGGAGTATAATTAGAAGAGAATGCAGAAAGCATTTAAATTCCATCAACAAATTAAAGATAGCTCTAAGAATAAACATTCGAACATTCCCATATATTTCTGATAGTATGCAACTTGAAAATTAAAGGTTACAACGATCAAAAAGAATGTGTGTAACAAGGAATTCCATTAATGTTATTTCGACATCCACTACACACCTGAACGTTGAAATATGACTAAAAGAAAACACACAATAGGCATTCAAAAACAGGGAATTCAGACAAATCACTGGAAATAAAAATAACAAATAAAAATTGAGCTTACAATTTCCTAAATTCGCTTGCTATTAAAGAACATTGCATTTAAAAAATAAATTAAAATTTACAAATAAATCTTCTAAGTTTAATTTCCTTAAACAAATGAAGAGTTTCGTTCATTGAATAAACATACATTTCAATATTCTGCTAAATTTATAACTCTTAAAAAATTTATACTAACAAAAAATATAAAAGGAAGCATAAAATTAGTAGAAATCTCTTTATTCTTATTGTGGAAACAAAATACAAGACATATAAACCTAAGAAATTAATAGAGAACAAAGGTTACACAGATAACAAAAATAAGAGAATGCAACTTCAAATCATAAAAAAACAAACAAATGAAAAAGAATTGCATCTCACACACATCCATTTAAGCAAAAAGAACTGTATCTCACACACATCCAATCAGGGACAATTTCAAGATCCAAGCAGAAGAAACAAATGAAAAAGAACTACATCTCACACACATCCAAGCAAAAAGAACTGCATCTCACACACATCCAAGCAGGGACAACTTCAAAATCCAAGCAGAAGAAACAAATGAAAAAGTACTACATCTCACACATCCAAGCAGGGACAACTTCAAGATCCAAGCAGAAGAAACAAATGAAAAAGAACTGCATCTCACACACATCCAAGCAAAAAGAATTGTATCTCACACACATCCAAGTAAGGACAATTTCAAGATCCAAGCAGAAGAAACAAATGAAAAAAAACTGCATCTTACACACATCCAAGCAAGAACAACTTCAAGATCCAAACAGGTACAAGCTCAATCAGTACAGGAAAGAACTTATAAATACTTTCTAAAATTCCCGCCCGTTCCCTTGAGACGGCTTGCATCACACGCTAAAAAGAGCCACTCATTACACGTTGCCTTCTTTTTGCTTTTGTGTTATTTAACAGAAAAGCATGCCTTGCTTTTGTGTAAATGCATGCGTGCGAAAAACACTTTCCGATGCATCCATTTCCAAAGTACCTGATTTTCAAACTCTTTTTAAAAACAATATGTAAAATTTAAGAAATCCACGTTCAAGAGTATTTGAGTTTAAAATCTTTTCTTACAATTTAATAAATTTTGTGAAGTATGGGATTTGATGTTTGCGAAGACATTGAGTTTAAAATCTTTTCTTAAAATTTAAGAAATTTTGTGAAGTATGGGATTGGATGTTTGCATTGTTAAATGTATTAAATTTAAATTCGTTAAGAATTGTTTTTAATAGTATTTTTATTTTCAAATTTTGTAAAAATTATTTTATATTAATAGATTTGTAATATTAAATGTTATTATTGTATAATTTAATTATAATAAAGATATTTAAGAATATTAATATTTTTTATATTAAAAATAATGATTTTCTTAATTTAAAATTATAATTTTAATAATTTTGACAAAATTTATTATTAAATGATAATATAGAAAAAACATAAAAAAAAATATTTACAAAATTTATAATGGTTATTAGATGATAACATAGATAAAACATAAAAAAATATTTACAAAATTTATAATGTTTTTGGTGATAGTATTTTTATCTACAAATTTTGTAAGAATTATTTTAAATTAATAAAATTGTTATATTAAATATTAATATTGTTAATTTAATTATAATAAAGATATTTAAAAATGTTAAATTTATTTTTATATTAAAACTAATAATTTTGTTAATCCAAAATTACAATTTAACAAAATTTATCTCCTAATAAATATTAGGTGATAACATATAGAAAAAAAAAATTTTAAGAAATTTATAATAATTAATTACAATAGATTATAGAACTTAAATATTCTATATTATCTTTATTAATTTAATAAATTATTCTAAACTCTCAAACATGTTGCAACTATTCATATAAATTTATTTTTGTCTATATTCACTTAAACATTAACACTATCAAAAATTTAAAAACAAACAAAAACAAATGAGGACTTAAATATTCATATAAACTATATTTAATTTTGTTTATATTCATTTAAACATTACTACTATAAAAAATTTAAAAACGAATGAGGACTTAAATATTCTCAATTATCTTTTTATTTAATAAATTATTTTAAAATTTCATAAAATACAACTTCCCAACTATTTATCTAAGTTAATTTTTTTTTTTTTTTATTCACTTCAACGCTAACACCGTCAAACTTATTTCTTATCTAATAAAAATAAACTTTAATTCAACATTTAACCATGATAAACCTTAATTTTTTATTTTTACTTTTCACTTCAACACTAACACCATCAAACTTCTTTCTTATATAATAAAAATAAACATTAATTCAACATTTAACCATGATAAACTTTAATCTGTTAAAAGAGAAGCCATTTCATGTAAAATACCATCATAATTAATTACATCAAATAGAAGGTATAACTACATTTTTATGAACACTCTACCTTCTTATAAGATATTTCAGTCAAAGGTATCGTTTAAGGAGATATCATCTCTACAAATCGTATAAGTCTATTTGTTGGCTAAATGATTTTTATGAACACACTACCTTCTTATAAGGTATTTAGGTAAAAGGTATTTCTTAAGGAGATATCATTTGGATTCTCTACAAATAGTATAAGGAAAGTGGTTGGCTAATTGGTTTTTTTCCACTTGTTTGAGGTAACTTTCAACAACTAAGTAAATAGTATAAGGCTAGTGGTTGGCTAATTGGTTTTTTCCACTTGTTTGAGGTAACTTTCAACAACTAAGTCAATTGTTTGTCCCTTGGAATTTCACATTGTCCAATCACCATAACGATGGGTGGGAGGGACATGTAAACGATCAAACATCCATTGCTTTAGTGGGGGCAAGTAGGTTTATAGAATGGTGGCCTTTGTTGCTTCCTATGTGTAGTGCCTCTCTTTACCCTTAAACACAATGCACACCTTTCCTTCAAAGTATGGATACGACGAAATCAATACTTAAATGATTTGCATCTCTCCATCCCACTTTGGCGATGTGTAATGTTCCCTCATATATTGTTGCCAATGAAGTATACCTTGGAAAATTCATACATTGTTTCCCATGAAGTATAAGTTGGAAAAGTCAAAGACTTAATGGTGAACATGTGTTATTGGAATGTCATGAGCAATTTTCCAAATATGTCTGAGATCATTAACTAAAATCTGAATAGAACCATGCATATCATAAGGATATATCGTTACAAAACAATTAGGAAAAACATAAACAAATGTAAGAGACATATATTAATTTTTAAAATAAACAAAATACCTTGCTTAGTCTCATAGAATGATAGAACTAAGAAACCCAAAGGTCGAATCGCATGTAAAAATAGACTTTGCATGTTTTAGACAATATATTACAATACTAGAACATCACAACCTATTGCTAGGTGTTTTCCTTCTCTTTCAACCTAATTTTCTTATGCCAGACGATCAACACTACATTCCCGACTATCAAATATAGATCATTAAATGCTTTGCTTGTCATGGTGTACATCTTTGGATCCAAAGTTACGAAGCCAATGTAAAAAGATATTGTCCATGTTATAGACAATATATTGCAATCCCCAAACATCACAACCTATTGCTAAGTGTTATCCTTCTCTTTCAA
This sequence comes from Picea mariana, assembly GCA_032191745.1. Lineage (NCBI taxonomy): Eukaryota > Viridiplantae > Streptophyta > Pinopsida > Pinales > Pinaceae > Picea > Picea mariana. The sequence continues at coordinate 57,629 of JASDQU010438549.1, forward strand.
CCTATCAACTATATAATGTCAAATCACTAACACTAAGCACCCAGCAGCAAAGCATTAAATGCTCTACATGTTGAGGTTTGCATCATTAAATCCAAAGTTAAATTAGATCCAATGATACACACCTCAACATACGAAGCATTTTATTCTTTGTAACCAGGTGCATAATGCTCACCATGTCACAATAATACAATATTTCATCGGGAAAACGATGTTCCATGAAATCATATAAAGTGTGGAAGACATATAGAATGAACCTTAATAGTGAGTGGCCACACCATGTGATGCATTGAGAGGGAATAGAATGAATATTATTCTATTTTTTCTTAATTCTATGACACATGCCAGACATAGTTGAATTCATTTTTGATTGAATTCATTTTTGAGCATCAAGAGAGATCTTTGTGGGTTGTGGGCTCCTTGTGATTTAGTTATTTGAATATTGAATAATTGGTAAATAAAATTTAAGAAAAATGTAGTCAAGTAACTATTTTACACACTAACATACATGAAAATTTAAGTTATGTAACTATTTTACCTTGGGATGAGAATATAAGGAATGGATAATCGAATTTGAAATTTTCATTGAATGCAATTAAAATAATTTTAATTTAAAATTTTTGTTCCATTTACACTTGTAGGAGGAAAAGATGGCGGTCAACAATCAAATTTGAACTTGTCCGAGCCCTTCCAAAGGGTTCTAGCTCATCAAAGAAGTGTTCATCCAAATTTGGTCTTCAAAAAAGACTTACGATTTAAATTTTACATGTCAATTGAGAAGTGGGGAATTGGTATCAATCTTTAAAAAGGGCGGTCTTTTAAATAGTTTGTCAAAATTAATTTCACGATCTACCATAACATCTATAAAATGAAGTATCTAAGGATCTAGATGAATTCAAATTTGATCAATAATTAGGATAAAAAGGGCGGTCTTTTAAATAGCTTGTCAAAATTAATTTCACGATCCATCATAACATCTATCAAATGAAGTATATAAGGATCCAAATGAATTCAAAGTTGATCCGAAATTAGGATAAAAAGGGCAGTCTTTTAAATAGTCTTTCAAAATTAATTTCAAAATCCACCATAACATCTATCAAATGAAGTATCTAAGGATCCAGATGAATTCAAATTTGATCAGGAATTAGGATCGAAGGCATGCAAGAGTTGGCATACCATTCAAATTTGATCAAGAATTAGGATCGAAGTCGTATAAGAGTTGCACGCAATTCAAATTTGATCAGGAATTAGGATCAAAGTCGTGCAAGATTTGTGTTAGCACAGAAATTTGCAGTAGCGAATTTGGTCATTTCGCAGCACCGATGAATCATGAGATTTCGCAGCACATCTTGAAATGCATCTTCACTCATTACCATTATTGCATTTATGAAGCTGGTGTCAGTTGATCTCATTGTTTTCAGCATCCATGTTTTAAAAGGAAATAATTGAGATTGAGTCATTGAAGTTGTCTAAATGTTTTATCAAAGAATTGAATTCTGCTCCTAGTTCAGACAAGTGCTGCGGAATCTGTTGCAGATTGGTTGGCAAACAGAAATTGGAGATGATGATGATCCATTTCTTATGGTGATTAGTTTTTGAAAACTTGAAGTGTTAAGGAAATATTATAATTGCACCTACTGGAGGCATCTACAATCTCATAATTCATCAACTAAGATTTCTTGTGTTTTTTAGGAGTTGTTGCATCACATAGAAAAACACAGAGATTTTGTAGCGCCTGGTGCTATGGAATCGTCTACACAGACTGTTCTGTAGTTGTGCTACCAAAGGAACTAAGGAATCACCTATCCATACATAGAAAAGGCGCTACGAAATCACCTATCCAAACACAGAAAAGGTGATACAAAATCTGCAAAGCAGTTTTATAGGAGGGCGCTACGAAATTTCTTGTGGCGGTTACTATTACAAATTTGATCATAAAACCAAAACGACAGTGGATTTCTCTGAAATTTTTGGTGGAGGAAGATGATATCCATGTTGACTTGCTGACCAAATTTTAGCTTGACCCAATTTTGAATTTGAGAGAAACAATTAAAACACCAATGCATTGTGAAATGTGCTACAATTTCTTTGTTTTGCATAGTTGATTGGATATTCTCCTTGTTGGGAGGTTGCCACATGTTAAGGAGGTTCGAATGGATTTTCATGGATTATTTAGATTTAAAGGGACACCTACACCTAATTTTTAGCTCCATTAAATACCTCATGCAGTGAGGTGGAAACAATATATTAACGACTTCCAACAATTTCCTGAAAATTAATAGTTTGTTGGATTTTTATCTCTTTGACTGTTGCCACCTATCTCCAATGTTTAGAATCAAATGAAAGATATGGGATTTGAACTTATAAGTGTATTTGGATGTTCTTTTCTATTTAAGAGAGGAGGGATATCTTGGAGAGAGGTTGGATTTGTAACAACCCCAGCCGTTGCGAGTACACGCGAAGCATAATTTTTTTTTTTGGTTTTTAGGCAAGAAGAAAGTGACGAAAAATAGTTGAACCACACAACCTAATGATGAACACAATCTCTCAGATCAGGAAACAAATAACTATGACTCCACACCCTAGCACAAAGAGAAACTGGTCGAAACATGTGTAAATCAAGAAGGAAACGAACTACCCTCCCGACACACACAACACGACAATGCCTACAACAAGAAGCATATACTTCGACCAAGTTATCATTATCCTCTATCCAATAGGGTGCGTCATGATCCCCATCAGGGATCATGTCATCCCCAGGCGATAGGTGCAACAATAACCCTGGCGCAACCTAACCTATCTGGACCATGGACTCAAGAAAAATCCAAAGCGCTAAGAGTCAAAGTAATGGACAAGAAAACTACACCAACACCCCAAGCAATAGGTCGAAAAGACACAATAACTATGACTCCACACCCTAGCACAAAGAGAAACTGGTCGAAACATGTGTAAATCAAGAAGGAAACGAACTACCCTCCCGACACACACAACACGACAATGCCTACAACAAGAAGCATATACTTCGACCAAGTTATCATTATCCTCTATCCAATAGGGTGCGTCATGATCCCCATCAGGGATCATGTCATCCCCAGGCGATAGGTGCAACAATAACCCTGGCGCAACCTAACCTATCTGGACCATGGACTCAAGAAAAATCCAAAGCGCTAAGAGTCAAAGTAATGGACAAGAAAACTACACCAACACCCCAAGCAATAGGTCGAAAAGACACAAGATGATGTCAATCAAGAAAATGCGCAAGCTATTACATGACTTCGCCAACAACCGAACCATCTAAGAAAGAGGTCTAAGTGTGAAGGAGTGAGATGTTACCAAGATACTAAGGTCATATAAGTTATCACAAGGTGACCTAAGTTAGGCACTGAACAACATCAAGAAACGATGATTAACAACACCCACTGTCCATTAATTTAGGTGAAATATTGAATCATGTTGCTTATATAATAATCAGTTTGTTGTCTAAATTAACAAGTCTAAATTTATCAATAAATACAAATCTAACTTAACGATTTAACAATATACAACAATAATAACAATATAAATATATAACACTATTAGTCTAACATTGTTAACAATATTAGTAAATAACACATTTAACAACATTAATATAAAACACTATAATTATAACACTATCGACAATGTTGATTTACCACGCGCTGTCTAAAAATACTTACAATATTAATGTATAACCCACTGTCTATAAAATTCCATTCAGATGTCGTTCTTTATTTCATTAGATAACATGTTTTCCTTTAGTTTCATTTTAAATTGACAATATGTATCTTGGTGTAATCAATTCGCTACAAGCATGTTGGGTAAGACATTCAATATTAATCGCTAAAAAGTTGTTCAATCTATACTATAATGTTGCTGACTATTATTAAACATAACACATATAAAAGGTTGTCACTTAATTATGGTTACTGTCAACATTGGCATACCATCAAAATTTACTGCCATTATTTGCTGTCGGTATATTAATTAAGGGCTATCAGGAATCAAGGTAGTATTGTTACATCCAGCCATGGGAAAATCTAAATCGCTGACATAAGTGAATATAAATAGTTGTTATAAGGAAAAAGAAAAATTACTTTTGAACAAAATCCTGAGGATCGTTGTCATGATATCACAATTAAAATCACAATACTAAATCCCAGTCACACAATTCACTTCCATAGATAACACAATTAAAATTGCATTACTATATCACAATCACGTAATTCGCTTCCAAAAAAAATAAATAAACTGCTGGCATTCGGGGTTCATCAAACGAAAACGGAGGTATCTCTTGAGTGAGAAAGGAGCTGGTGAATGGGTGAGTAAGGATTTGTGGCTATCAACATTAATAAAAACACAGGAATAAAATGCTCACGGCCAAATCGCTACCCCCCAAACGTAGGAAAAACAAACTCTATCTCTATCAGGTTATAAATGAATCATTGTGAAAAGGGATGAGTTTGATATCTCAATAGATATGAAATCGTTGTGAAAAGGGATGAGTTTGTTGTCTCAAATGAGATGAAATCGTTGTGAAAAGGGATGAGTTTGTTGTGCAAAGGATCATATATAAATTCACTGGTAAGGTTCTACTAAATGCTGCACTTAGACCACGTTTTTGTTGGCCCAAAAGAAGTACGAAAAGATGGAGAAAAGACATCAACACAACACCAAGTCATCCAAGGCAATAAACACTAATTACAGCATAAGGACACACCACCATTCGCACAGAAGAACGATACCCTTTACACAATAATTTCTCCCCCACTCACACAGTAGAAACGCACCAATGACACACATAAAATGCTACCTTACACACAAATTCCAGCTACCATTTTCACTGTGAAAGAAACTTCAAAACTCTATCAATCAATTAAGTTGCTACCTACAAATAATTAGACTGTATCTAAATGAAATCCAATACCAAGCGATCTGGGTATCGAAGTATATAATATGCAAACGGTTAATTTGAGATGCAGAGTAATAAAAGAAATAAAACAAAATCCATGGTGGCCAAGGGCAGAGTAAAATTCTTCGTCAAATATAATAAAACATAGGGTTGATTGGCAGACCAGATGTATAAAAAAAAACACACATAGTAAAATCGCCCGAAAATGTATTAAACACGGACCTAAATTGCCAGGAAATGTAATAAAAACAAAAAGTTACTTTGCTAGGAAATGCATTAAAAATGCAGACTTAAAATGGTTGGAAAGGTAATAAAAACATAGAGTTACTTTGCCAGGAAATGCATTAAAAACGTAGACTAAAAATTCTAGGAAATGTAATAAAAACACAGAGTTACTTTGCCAGGAAATGCATCAAACGTAGAGGATCGTAAGTGGTTCACTGAGGGAAAGGATAAAAAATTGCAACAAGGTGCAATACAATCACTCAACCAGGATCAATCAATAGGGGTAGACCTCTGGGCAAAACTATCCTTCGCTCATCATCCACGCACAAAAAAGCATGGCATTAGAACCTATAGGTTGCTATGCACTGAAGTGACGACCGTCGATTCGGCTCCTCGCTGACTGCTCAGGAGTGGAATGATGATCTAGAGACGAGGATGAAGGATAAGGCACAATCTCTTCAAATAATCAATAAAACAAACAGAACAGTCGTAGCAATCAAGGTTTTGTGGCTAAGGAGATCAAATCGATGCGGTGAGCGTAAAGTTATGATGACTTAAGTTATCGATTAAAAATGCTAAGTATAACACCTTTCTTTACACAATAAAAAGTACAGAAATGAAAGCACAAGATCAAAAGTAATCTACCATGCAAAATAAAATCATGTGTACCGTATCCCAAGGTGATAGCTCTGATTCGTTATCACATGCTCTTCGTGTCGCTCTCGCTTGCCGACCAATGTGACTTCACTAGTACCTCCCAACCAACGCTAGGGGTACTCTTCTTCCCCCTTAGCTCCCCGAGCTGCAAAGGGGCCACGCACTCTAACCCAAAGAACAACTAGCAACCAGCTCACCTCGAAAGGTCGATCTAGCACTTGTACCCGATCTGGGTATCCCAACTCCCACAAGATAAGTCAATCAAGTCAAAAATTCTGCAACGTAACGTTATGTATGAAGGAAGAGATCCATACTCCTCCTCCTCCCTCCTTTATATAGAGTTTCTAAGTGGTTTCTTTCCCAAATTCAAATTTAATTTATTTTTCAAGCATTTAATTCAAAAATAACCTCCCCGTACACATGTAACCCATCCCCTTAGTTGCACCAGGAATCAATTTCAATAATTAATTAATTACTCCTATTTCCCTCACCCACCTAAAAGCATTCCTATATTCACTCCTAGGTGTCCCCATATTCCCTTACACATTTTAATGACTTACGCCCTTACTAAATGTCTAGTTGAGTTCAATTTAGAAAGTTCTTAAAGGAAAGATTCCTTACTGAGTTGGTCATTCTGCATTTTCCTTATGTTTCCCTTTTTCTTTATGTTTCCCTCTTTTTCCCTTAGTTTCCTAATTCTTTTAAATTTCCCTCTTTTCCCTTTTTATCTAAAACTCAAATTCGCAGGTGTAGAGAATTACTTTTCCCCTTTTTCTTGTTAATTAATAAATTTTAATTAGAAAAAGTAACAAACAATCATTTCCCCCTTTATAAGAATTTAATCCCCCAAAGTAATTTGATTTTAATAAATTAATTGAATTTCTTACCCCCTTCTCGTCCCATGTTTAAATATGAATAAATTATTTTTTTACCACAAGTATCAATTCGACCTAGATTTAATTTCCTAGGATGGGCGACATTTTTATTAGGGAAAATGTTTTAAAAACTTTCTTATCACATCATTCATTCTAAGCCCATATAGGTTTATTCACTTATTAGTTAACAACACGACGTTCCCTTCAGGATGTACTAAGTGCTCGAAGGGTTCCACTTGCCTAAATCTGTTCCCTTGCGCAATGTGCCTTTCAGGACGCACTATGTGCTCCAAGGGTGCCACTCGCCTCTTTCCATTTTTCTTGCGCAACGTGCCCTTCAGGACACACTACGTGCTCCAAGGGTGTCACTCGCCTCTTGATTGACTTGATAGACATAAAAAAAACCTAGAGTCAATACTCTGCCAGGTGATCTTGTGGGAGACTAAGGGCCTCTAAGGAATAAGGCCCCTGCCTTATTGCGTGCCTCTTAGAGTCGCAGTCTTCCGTCATGACATCGTGGGTCTTCTCGAAATAGGTAATCGTTAACCTATAGTTCAAGCCACGGTGGGAGTGCTAGTAGGTTGTGGCAGGGTTGTTGTCCACACCTCTCCCTCAATGTCTCTGGTTGTTGTGCGTGACCCCTCTCCTCCACATGTGAGTCTGGTCAGCAAGCTATCATCAGCCTACATTATCAATATATCATGTCAACAATAATAATCAATCATCATAACATCTAATCAAATGTACATATGTCATATCTACAATAATACAACCCCAATAGTCCACTCCCTGACTCAATTCGGAGTCCAAGGGGTTTCATCGATGCCTCTGCATCCTTGAGGTCCAAAGTCCTGCACACTCAGGAGAACCCAGTCAATAGCACCTGTCTATGTAAACACACAAATTAACATATCCATAATGCCTCATAATCATAATCAAATCTCCAATAGTATATAAATCTGGATCACTTGCAAGCAAGTGTCCTCAAAGAATAAGTTCTCTCAGTGCACGCAAGAGAGGGATGTTACATACACCCCCGCTTGGTATAAACTTTTTCCCGAAGTTTCACAGTATATAAGTGCCGAAATAATGTGTATCATAGTATCATAAGTCTATACATAAAAAAAAAATGGAAATTGTTGGTGCATATCATATGTGTCCCCCTAGGTCGTCGAGTGCGGACTATAGTTGTCCCACTGGACCTTGACCTAATATATTGTTCGACATCGTAGTTGTCGAATGCGATGATCCAGGATGCGGATCGGCTTAGCCATGAGCACGCCCTCGTCCGATACCTGCAAGGAACTCATGTCAATAACAAGTGTAGGAATACTAATGTAATGTCTCAAAACAAATACCTGGAAAACATTGTGCATACACCTCAATGACTCAGGTAAGGCTAGTCGATAGGCTACATGCCCCTTCCTCTCCACAATCTCGAAAGGTCCCATGAACCTAGGAGAGAGTTTAGCTCCCTTTCCAAACTTGATTGAACTCTTATGTGGTTTTACCCGCAAGAAGACTCGATCGCCAACTTCGTAACTAAGGTTAACACGACATGCATCGGCATAACTCTTATGTCAATCACACGCTTCTTTGATCCTTTGTCTTATTGTTTTCATTTGATCTTCCATTTCTTGGATCGCTTATGGTCCCACCAGGACCCTATCCTCAAGCCAATCCCAACTCAAAGGCATCTGACACAGTCGCCCATAAAGGAACTCGAAAGGCGCCATATTAATGGTGCTTTGGTATTTTTTGTTATAAGCGAATTCTACCAGTGGCAAGAATTCTTCCCAATGCTTTTTTCGGTCCATCACGTACATGCGCAACATGTCTTCCAAGATTTGTCTTCTTCGTTCGGTCTGCCAGTCTGTCTCTGGGTGATACGTAGTACTAAATTTAAGTTGGGTTCCCAAGGCCTCTTGGAAACTAGTCCAAAATCGTCTAGTAAACACCGATCCTCGATCGAATATAATCCTCTCAGGAATGCCATGCAGCCTCATAATCTCACTGATGAAAAATTTAGCTATGTCAAGTGCCTGATACATTGTATGCACAAGAATAAAATCATCACTCTTCGTCAGAGTGTCGACTACCACAAAAATCGAGTCGTGTCTCCTTGTCATCAGTGGAAATCCAACAATCAAATCCATCGAAATAACCTCCCATTTCAATTTTGGAATACCGTTTGGCTGTAGTAATCTTGTTGGATGTCTATGTTCAGCCTTTACCTGCTGACATTCTAGACATCTAGCCACATAGTTTACTATGTCTACCTTCATTCCTTTCCAGAAGAATAAGGGTTTAAGGTCCACCCTCATCTTCGCGACTCTTGGGTGAGCCATGTACATTTCTCTGTGAGCCTCATTTAGGATCAAACTCCTCAACTTGTCATTCGGTGGTACGTAAATTCGATTTGTAAACCTCAATAATCCATCTTCGTCAAACGTAAATCCTTTAAATCTTGGTACCATCATTGTGTTTTGTCCGATAAAATCCTTGACCTCTTTGTGCCAGTCATCGTCGCGTTGTAAATTTAGAACCTTTTCATGTAGATTCGTCTGAAGAGGCATCACCGAAAATATGTGTGGTATCTAACTCAATGCATCTGCCACTCGGTTCACCATTCCTTTTATGTAATTAATCTCGAAATCGTACTTGCTAAGCAATTTCGACCAAAGCCGTTGTCATGCGTTCAGGTTGCTTTGTGTAAATATGTGCTGAAGTCCGCATTGGTTCGTTTTTAGTTCAAATTTCCGTCCAATAAGGTAGTGTCTCCACACTCTCAAGGAATATACAATAGCTAACAACTCCAAATCATGTGTCACATATGCACTGACTCCACCTAAGCCTCCCTAGGATGAGTCAGTGCATACTAAGAATTTCGTGTCCATGTCAGGGACCTTTAGTATTGGTGTTTTTGTCAACATCTCTTTGAGCCTCCGAAATGCCTCTGCACATTTTTCGGTTCAAACAAACTTCTTGTTCTTCTTCTGCAATTTTGTGATCGGATTTGCTATCTTCGAAAATCCCTCGATGAACCGTTGATAGTATCCTGCTAAACCCATGAAGCTTACGCACTTCCGGGACATTCGTCAGCGCAGGCCATTCCATAATATCTTGGACCTTTGTTGGATCCATGGAGATACCGTCATCGGAGATGACATGCCCTAGGTAGTGAATACTCGATTGATAAAACGAGCATTTCGACAATTTCCCATACAATTTGTGCTCTTGAAGACACTGTAGTACCAAGCGCAAGTGCTCGTCATGCTCCTCCATCATCCTAGAGTAATTCAAAATATCATCAATGAATACTTGGACGAACTTGTCCAAGTACTCGTGAAACACCCCGTTCATCAAACTCATAAATACCCCTGGGGCGTTTGTCAGTCCAAACGGTAAAATAGTAAACTCGTAATGTCCAAACCTCATCTTAAAGGCGGTCTTAGGGATGTCATCCTCCTTGATCCGTAACTTGTGATACCCTGATCACAAATCGATCTTTGAAAACACCATCGCACCCTTCATTTGATCGAACAGGTCATCAATCCTCAACAACGGATATTGATTCTTGATCATTGCCTTGTTCAATTGATGGTAGTCAATGCAAAGTCTCCACAACCCATCCTTCTTTCGTATGAAAATAACAGGCGTACCCCACGGTGACACACTTGGACGTATAAGTCCCAGGTCCAACAACTCCTTTAGTTGTATTCTCAACTCCTGTAACTCCGGGATTGACATACGATAAGGCATTCTCGCTATTGGTTCAGTCCCCAGTTTTAGGTCTATGGTAAATTCCAATTCCCTCTCCGGCGACATCTCAGGTAACTCCTCCAGGAAGACGTCCTCAAACTCTCTCACCACAGGAAGGTGTTCTAGACCTTCCGCTACTCCCTTTTTGTTTAATGCAAAGATCGTATAAATCTTACATCCCTTACGCATGATTTTCTGTAACTGCAAGGAAGAGATAAACCTCAGGGAAACTCCCTGGTTATGTCCTATAATGACACGTCTCTATCCCTCATCATCGACCAAGCTCAATCGTTTCGTCTTATAGTTGAGTATCGCCTCATGCAATTCCAACCAATCCATACTGATCATGACATCATAAGATCCTAAGATAGTGATGTACAGGTTGGCCTTGGTGACAAACTCTCCCGGGTTAAGGGTATAGCCTCTAACCTTCCTTCCAACCTTCTGTTTGGCTCCCGAAGCCATCTCTACAAAGCTAAACTCATCCTATTTGATTTCCTTTACCTTAATCCTTCTTAGCGCTGCACCAGAAATGAAACTCTCGGAAACACTGGGATCTATCAAATACTAAGGGTCTGGTCTGCGACGATACCTGATGTCTTGAGCACAGTCGACTAGTGCTCTGCATGGCGGTTATTCACCACTGCATGAATCCGATGGGCCCTACCCAAATCTTCCATGCTAGTGGGTACGACTAATCCATATGCTCTAGTCCTCTCCATGGGACAGTGGCGCTAGTAATGTAGCTCTCCACATTCCAATACCCAAAGTAGAAGCTGAATCCTAACATTAAGGCCTAACACGAACTTGTGACCTTAATTTCTTGGTAAATTGGTGTGGAGCATATCGAAACAACTCCAAAAATGAACCTCATACTCGGGCACTGTAAGGTTGCCCTTCGCAAGGCATTGAACTCGTTGAGTCGATGCTCAACGAATCCCTCTGAGAAGCCACTCTCAAAATCGTTCCTCGAATAGTTCCCATGACACATCTTCGACGACCATGTTCAAATGTGACAGGAGCGTCTTACACCATGGAAGAGTGCTCCCCTTCCACTGAAAGACCTCCATGCGGACCTTCATATGGGAGGTATAGTCACGAAGTGCTAAGCACGTAGCCATATTCTCCAACCATGCCTCGGTGGCTGCGCCATCCAGGGCACCAAAGAACTCAGAAAATTTGACCTTATCGAGTTCGCGGTGAATGATACCAGTACTGACCAAAGCGTGCAGTGGACCCTTAGGGGGTGTTGGCACCCTAACCTCATCTCTGTCCAAATGGATGATCAGTGCCTCAGACATCCACTGGAAGGACCTCATCAACCCAACCACATCACCCACCGCTATCTTCTCCTGCCCGACAACTTGTTCGTCTCCCTGGGGGTTAGACCCCTCAGGCGTGGATGCTACTGGAGGCGTCATGCCTCTTCCCCTCGCATCCTGTCGTCTTCCTCCGCGGTGTCCTCTAACAATGATTACCTACACAAATACAACTCAACTTAATTAGCTACATTACAATCAAAAGTCACATCAGCGAAAGTCGTAGTTATCCCAAGTCGCGGGTTGAACCCGCTCTGATACCATATGTAACGACCCCAGTCGTTGCGACTACACGCGAAGCAGATTTTTTTTTTTTGTTTTTAGGCAGGAAGGAAGCGACGACAAACAGTTGAACCACACAACCTGATGACAAACACAACCTCGTAGATCAAGCAATAGACAACTACGACTCCACGCCCTACCACAAATAGCAATTGGGCGAAACATGCGTAAATCAAGAAGGAAACAAACTACCCGCCCGACACACACAACACGACAACTCCTACAACAGGAAGCACAGACTTTGACCAAGTTATCATTGGCCTATATCCAATAGGGCACACCATGATCCCCATTAGGGATCATGCCGTCCCCAGGCGATAGGCGCGACAATAACCCTGGCGCAACCTAACCTATCTGGACCATGGACTCAAGAAAAATCCAATGCGTTAGGAGCCGAAGTAACAGACAATAAGACTACACCAACACCCCAAGAAACAGGTCGACAAGACACATGATGACGTCAATCAAGAAAATGCACAAGCTAGTACATGACTTCGCCAACAACCCAACCATCTAAGCAAGAGGTCTAATTGCGAAGGAGTGAGTTGTTACCAAGCTACTAAGGTCATATATGTTATCACAAGGTGACCTAAGTTAGGCACTGAACAACATCAAGAAATGTTGATTAACAACACCCATTGTCCATTAATTTAGGTGAACCACTGAATCATGTTGCTTATATAATAATCGGTTTGTTGTCTAAATTAACAAGTCTAAATTTATCAATAAATACAAATCTAACTGAACGATTTAACAATATATAACAATAATAACAATATCAATATATAACACTATTAATCTAACACTGTTAACAATATTAGTAAATAACGCATTTAACAAAATTAATATAAAACACTATAATTATAACACTATCAACAATGTTAATTTACCATGCGATGTCTAACAATACTAACAATATTAATGTATAACCCACTGTCTATAAAATGCCATTCAAATGTCGTTCCTTATTCCAATAGATAACACGGTGTCCTTTAGTTGTATTTTAAATTGGTATTATGTATCTTGGTGTAATCAATTCGCTACAAGCATGTTGGGTAAGACATTCAATATTAATCACTAAAAAGTTGTTCAGTCTATACTATAATGTTGTTGAATATTATTAAACATAACGCATATAAAAGGCTGTCACTTAATTATGGTTACTATCAATGCTGGCATACCATGAAAATTTACTATCATTATTTACGGTTAGTATATTAATTAAGGGTTGTCAAGAATCAAGGTAGTATTGTTACATCCAACCACGGGAAAATCTAAATCGCTGACGTAAGGGAATATAAATAGTTGTTATAAGGAAGAAGAAAAAATTATTTTGCACAAAATCCTGAGGATTGTTGTCACGATAGCACAATTAAAATCGAAATACTAAATCCCAGTCACACAATTCGTTGCCATAGATAGCACAATTAAAATTGCATTACTATATCACAGTCATGTAATTCGCTGCCAAAAAAAAATAAAGAAATTGCTGGCATTCGGGGTTCATCAAACAAAAATGGAGGTATCTCTTGAGTGAGCAAGGATCTAGGTGAATGGGTGAGTAAGGAGTTGTGGCTATCAACATTAATAAAAACACAGGAATAAAATGATCATAGCCAAATCGCTACCCCCGAAATGCAGGAAAAACAAACAGTATCTCTATCAAGTTATAAATGAATCGTTGTGAAAAGGGATGATTTTGTTCTCTCAATAGAGATGAAATCATTGTGAAAAGGGATGAGTTTGTTGTCTCAATGGAGATGAAATCACTGTGAAAAGGGATGAGTTTTTTGTGGAAAGGATCAGATATAAATTCGTTGGTAAGATTCTACTAAATGATGCACTCAGACCACATTTTTGTTGGCCCAAAATAAGTACGAAAAGACGGAGAAAATCCATCAACCCAACACCAGGGTATCCAAGGTAGTGAACACGAATTGCAACATAAGGACACACCACCATTCGCACAGAAGAACAATACCCTTTACACAGTAATTTCTCCCCCACTCACAGTGTAGAAACGCACCAATGACACACCTAAAATGATTCCTTACACACAAATGCCACACCACCATTTTCACATTGAAAGCAAATTCAAAACTCTATCAATCAATTAAGTTGCTACCTATGAATAATTAGACTGTATATAAACGAAATTCAATGCCAAGTGATTCGGGTATCCAAGTATATAATATTCAAATGGTTAATCTATGTAAAATGCAGAGTAATAAAAGAAATAAAATGCAGTCCATGGTGGCCAAGGGAAGAGTAAAATTTGTCGTCAAATATAATAAACCGCAAGGTTGATTGGCAGACCATATGTATATAAAAAAACACACAGTAAAATCACCTGGAAATGTATCAAACGCGGACCTAAATTGCCAGGCAATGTAATAAAAAAACGAAGTTACTTTGCCAGGAAATGCATTAAAAACACAGAATTAAAATGCCTGGAAAGGTAATAAAAACAAAGAGTTACTTTGCCAGGAAATGCATTAAAAACGCAGACATAAAATGCCAGGAAAGGTAATAAAAACATAGATTTAATTTTGTCGGAAATACATCAAACGCGGAGGTCAAACGTAGAGTATCGTAAGTGCTTCGTTGAGGGAAAGGATAAACAATCATAGAGGTAATCAATCACAACAAGGCGCAAGATAATCACTCAACCAGGATCAATCAACAGGGGTAGACCTCTGGGCAAAACTATCCTTCGCTCATCATCCACGCACAGAAAATAAGGGCATTAGAATCTATAGGTCTTTATGCACCGAAGTGACAACTGTTGATTCTATTCCTGGCCGACTTCTCAGGTGTGGACTAATGATCTAGGGACGAGGACGAAGGATAAGGCACAATCTCTTCAAATAATCAATAAAACAAATAGAAGAGTCATAGCAATCAAGGTTCGGTGGCCAAGGAGATCAAATCGATGCTACAACCGTAAAGCTATGATGAATTAAGTTCTCCATTAAAAAATCTAAGTATAACACCTTTCTTTACACAATAAAAAGTATAGAAATGAAAGCGCAAGATCAAAAGTAATCTACCATGCAAAATAAAAGCATGTGTACCATATCCCAAGGTGATAGCTCTGAGTCATTTTCCCACACGTTCCATGCCGCTCCCGCTTGCCGACCGATATGACTTCACCGGTACCTCCCAGCCAACGCATTGGGTACTCTTCTTCCCCCTTATCCCCCCAAGCCACAAAGGGGCTATGCACTCTAACCCAAAGAACAACTAGCAACCAACTCACTTCGAAAGGTCAAGATATCGCTCGTACCCGAGTTGGGTATCCTAACAAACACAAGATAAGTCAGTCAATTCAAAAATTCTGCAGCGTAATGTTATGCATGAAGGAAGAGATTCATACTCCTCCTCCTCCCTCCTTTATATAGAGTTTCTAAGTGATTTCTTTCCCAAATTCCCATTTAATTTATTTTTCAATAATTTAATTCAAAAATAATCTTCCCCATACACATGTCACCCATCCCCTTAGTTGCACCAGAAATTAATTTCATTAATTATTTAATTACTCCTATTTCCCTCACCCACCTAAAATCATTCCTATATTCTCTCCTAGGTGTCCCCATATTCCCTTACACACTTTAATGACTTATGCCCTTACTAAATTTCTAGTTGAGTTCAATTTAGAAAGTTCTTAAAGACAAGATTCCTTACTAAGTTGGTCATTCTGCTTTTTCCTTATGTTTCCCTTTTTGTTTATGTTTCCCTCTTTTTCCCTTAGTTTCTTAATTCTTTTAAATTTCTGTCTTTTCCCTTTTTATCTAAAACTCAAATTAGCAGGTGTAGAGAATTACTTTTTCCCCTTTTTCTTTTTAATTATTAAATTTTAATTAGCAAAAGTAACAAACAATCATTTCCCCCTTTATAAGAATTTAATCCCCCAAGGTAATTTGATTTTAATAAATTAATTGAATTTCTTACCCCCTTCTTGTCCCATGTTTAAATATGAATAAATTATTTTTTTACCGCAAGTATCACTTCGACCTACATTTTAATTTCCTAGGTTGGGCGACATTTTTATTAGGGAAAATGTTTTAAAAACTTTCTTATCACATCATTCGTTCTAAGGCCATCTAGGTTTATTCACTTATTAGTTAACAACATGACGCGCCCTTCAGGATGCACTAGGTGCTCCAAGGGTGCCACTCGCCTCAATCCCTTCCCTTGCACAACCTGCCCTTCAGGACGCACTACGTGCTCCAAGGGTGCCACTCGCTTCTTTTTCATTTTTCTTGTGCGACATGCCCTTCAAGACTTATTACATGCTCCAAGGGCGCCACTCGCCTCTTGACTGACTTGGTAGACATAAAAAACCCCTGGAGTCAATACTCCACCAGGTGATCTTGTGGGAAACTAAGGGCCTCTAAGGAATAAGTCCCTTGCCTTATTGCACGCCCCTTAGAATCATCGTGAGCGACTATTGCAGTCTGCCCTCACGGCATTGTGGGTCTTCTCAAACTAGGTAATTGTTAACCTACAGTTCGAGCCACGATGGGAGTGCTAGTAGGTTGTGGAAGGGATGTTGTCCACACCTATCCCTCAACATCTCTAGTTGTCGTGTGTGACCCCTCTACTCCACATGTGAGTTTGTAAGGCAAGCTATCGTCAGCCTGCATTATCAAAAAATCATGTCAGCAATAATAATGAATCATCATTACATCTAATCAGATGTACATATGTTATATCTACAATAATACAAACCCAATAGTCCACTCCCTGACTCAATCCGGTAAAACATTTTTAACCTCTTGGTCATTATAGATTTCATGAATTCCCCTACATCATGCTCCCAAGGAACAAAGAATTCATGGGATTCTGCCCATGAGGTCTTCAATAGTTTTGCCACGTTTATGTAATAGTGTGGCAGTCATCTAGGTTGCGTCTGCCACTGGATGGTTCTTCCACTTGAAGAGATATTCATAATATTCCTTGCCCATGGTCTTCTTGATCATTATTTTATCTATAATCTTCTCTAGTTGTAAAATCTTTGTTGATGGTCACTGCTTTTTCCACTGAACTGGTTGTTTTTTTCCATTGTCACCTATTGGTTCCTTTACATCTTCAAGTTGATACTTATATAAGTCTGCCACTTGTTTTCCATTGTCCCCTTCTAGTTCCATTACATCTTCAGGTGGCAATGGACAACAACTCGTAGACTTATATAAGTATCAACTTGAAGATGTAATGGAACCAACAGGTGACAATGGACAACAACAACTAGTTCAGTGGAAAAAGAAGTGGCCATCAACAGATATTTTGCAACCAGAGAAGATCCTAGATAAAATAATTATCAAGAATACCATGGGCAAGGAATATTATGAATATCTCTTCAAGTGGAAGAACTATCCAATGGCAAACGCCACCTAGATGACTGTGACACTATTACATAAAAGTGGAAAAATTATTGAAGACCTCATGGGCAGGAACCCATGAATTATTTGTTCTGTGGGAGCATGATGCAGAGGAATTCGTGAAATCTATAATGACCAAGAGGTTAAAAATTTTTTACTAGAGGAGTTGGTTCCTCAATGTGTGGAATTTGTTAGGATAGGACGATTATGTTTGCCATGTAACTAGAAAATTTAGGAGGTGGTTGTTTTTGTTAGGCTATTCGAGTCCAATTGATCCCATCTGTGTGTATCTGGAACGAATTGCAGTTATTATGATTCCCATGTTTACATTTCAATAAAAAAAATAGGGCATATGCAAGTGGGCAGGGTAGAATATTTTGAAATTTCTTGTTAATATTGTAATCAGTCTTTTGTGATCGGGTTTTCTGTTTTGATATATCAAGGAAATACAGAGGTCTATGTTATGCAGGGTTCATTGTCAAATTTTCGCAGAATTCATTCCAAACTCCTTCACAATACAGAGGTGAATTGATCCACTGTCGAATTGTCAAGAAAAGGAAAAGGGGTCTAGCTCTATGTTAGATCACTCTGTAGTTGGTTTATCCATCCGCTTGTTAACATTGATTTCTTTACAATGGATTACATAATGTTTACATCACTCATTTGTTAATGAATCTATTTTAGTAGATCAACGGTTTCCTTTACTAGTCTAATCTCAAAATGTAAAGTGCAACTTCCATATATAGTAATAGGTGTTACCAGAATTTCTCTAAAAAATAGAGTTTCAGAATTTCTCTAAAAAATAGAGTTTCAGAATTTCAATAAAATATAAGTAATGAAAATCTACCACAAAAAATTAAAAGAAAGTTGATATAGTAGGATGGTGTCAGTAACTATAAAAACAAAAGGTTCAAGTTTCGAAATTTAAATAAAAAATAAGTTATGAAAATCTATCCTAAAAATGTAAAAGAAAGTTGATATAGTAGGATGGTGTCATTAACTATAAAAAAAAAGGTTTATACTTACGAGAGAAGATTTGGTCGGTCTTGTCCTAATCATATCAAAAGTAAATAACAAGCCAACTAACTCTCTTATGCCAAATCTAGCCATGTAACTCTGGTATGCCAACTTGTTAGCACTGAGAATCACCCTTAGATTGTAAGAGGATAAGCCCAATACCCATCAAAATATTTGAAAATGTAAACAAATGATTTAAGGTCAAATGGACAAAACTCAAAATAAGAATGTTGTAACTCAAAAATCTGGGCTAGCATGCATAAGAAAATGAGGTCTTGATTAACTTTAGTCAATTATTTGGTGTAAAAGTGAATAGGAGGAAGACTTAGTGAGGAAGGTGTAAAAGGTTTGCTATTGACACCATGTCTTCAAGCAGCGAAGGGAAGAAAGACTCAGTCACAAGAACTTCTTGAACTTAAAGTTTAAGAACATTGAAAAACATTCATAGCAGTATTATAATCAAACAATCATAACATCTCATATGGATCATCCAATCATGAGTATTTCAGTATAAGAGGCAACAAGATGATGTAAAAAGAAACTGACTTCTATTGATCAAAATGTCTCAAGTCCAATACATAAACAGACAACAACTTACTTAGTCAAAATTTTACAATCAGGGAGCCCCGCTCAACCATTCCATCCTGAAAAAGTAAATCAATTTTAAAAGGGTGGATCAACAAGGAAGAGCAAGAAAGGTAGAGGGCATCAAACTGTCAGCAAAAGCATTCCATTGGGCATGGAGTCAACACATCCTACAGATCAAAGGCACTCAAGCTCATACCATACCAAAAGGGATATAATTGATGGATGGATGTATAAGAAAGATAACAAAAAGAAGAATATCATCAAGCAAAGATCCTCTCTGCAAAATTGACTTAAAAGATAACTAGAACAGAGATCATGAAAGGAGGCAATTACTAGAAATCATTTGTAGCTCATGAATCTCCTGCCTCATGAACAACCATTGATCTTCAATGCCTGCAATTCCATTCAAGCAAGATGACAAGATAAAATGATAAAAAAGAACACAAATTCTGATAAGCAACTCTCATGAATCTCTAATGGCAGAAATGTTAATTACAATAGGCCCTCAGGCTTACAATTGAGCAACTTAACTGCTCCTCTAACTCTCTCCTTTCTTGGATCATGAATCTTGTAACATCTCACTCTTGCGTGCACTGAGAGAACTTATTCTTTGAGGACACTTGCTTGCAAGTGATCCAAATTATTATTCTATTGGTTGTTTGATTATGATTATGAGGCATTATGGATATGTTAATTTGTGTGTTTACATAGACAGGTGTTATTGACTGGGTTCTCCTGAGTGTGCATGACTTTGGACCTCGAGGATGCAGAGGCATCGATGAAATCCCTTGGACTCTGGATTGAGTCAGGGAGTGGACTATTGGGGTTGTATTATTGTAGATATGACATATGTACATCTGATTAGATGTTATGATTATTGATTATTATTGCTAACATGATTTGTTGATAATGCATGCTGACGATAGATTGCCGACCAGACTCACATGTGGAGTAGAGGGGTCACACATGACAACCAGAGACATTGAGGGATAGGTATGGACAACAACCCTACCACAACCTACTAGCACTCCTGCAGTGGCTCAAACTGTAGGTTAACGATTACCTAGTTCGAGAAGACCCGAGATGTCGTGAGGGCAGACTGTGACAGTCGCTCACGATGATTCTAAGGGGCATGCAATAAGGCAGGGGCCTTATTCCTTAGAGGCCCTTAGTCTCCCATAAGATCACCTGGAAGAGTATTGACTCCAGGGGTTTTTGATGTCTACCAAGTTAGTTAAGAGGCGAGTGGCACCATTGGAGCACATAGTGCGTCCTGAAGGGCACGTCGCGCAAGAAAAACGGAAAGAGGGGAGTGGCACCCTTGGAGCACGTAGTGCATCCTAAAGGACATGTCACGCAAGGGAATGGATTGAGGCACGTAGCACCCTTGGAGCACCTAGTGCATCCTGAAGGGCGCGTCGCATTGTTAACTAATAAGTGAATAAACCTAGATGGCCTTATAACGAATGATGTGATAAGAAAGTTTTTAAAACATTTTCCCTAATAAAAATGTCACCCAACCTAGGAAATTAAAATCTAGGTCGAAGTGATACTTGTGGTAAAAAAAATATTTATTCATATTTAAACATGGGATGAGCAGGGGGTAAGAAATTCAATTAATTTATTAAAATCAAATTACTTTGGGGGATTAAATTCTTATAAAGGGGGAAATGATTGTTTGTTACTTTTGCTAATTAAAATTTATTAATTAAAAATAAAAAGGGGAAAAAATAATTCTCTACACCTGCTAATTTGAGTTTTAGATAAAAAGGGATAAGACGGAAATTTAAAAGAATTAGGAAACTAAGGGAAAAAGAGGGAAACATAAAGAAAAAGGGAAACATAAGGAAAAAGCAGAGTGACCAACTTAGTAAGGAATCTTTCCTTTAAGAACTTTCTAAATTGAACTCAACTAGAAATTTAGTAAAGGCGTAAGTCATTAAAATGTGTAAGGGAATACGGGGACACCTAGGAGCGAATCTAGGAATGCTTTTAGGTGGGTGAGGGAAATAGGAGTAATTAATTAATTAATGAAATTAATTTTTGGTGCAACTAAGGGGATGGGTGACATGTGTATGGGGGAGTTTATTTTTGAATTAAATTATTGAAAAATAAATTAAATGGGAATTTGGGAAAGAAATCACTTAGAAACTCTATATAAAGGACGAAGGAGGAGGACTATGGATCTCTTCCTTCACACATAACGTTACGCTGTAGAATTTTTGACTTGACTGACTTATCTTGTGGGAGTTGGGATACCGAGCTCGGGTATGAGTGGTAACTCGACCTTTCGAGGTGAGTTGGTTGCTAGTTGTTCTTTGGGTTAGAGTGTGTGGCCCCTTTGTGGCTCGGGGGCTAAGGGGGAAGAAGAGTAACCCTAGCATTGGCTGGGAGGTACCGGTGAAGTCACATTGGTCGACAAGTGGGAGCGGCACGGAGCTCACGAGACAACGACTTAGAGTTGTCACCTTGGCTGTCACCTTGGGCTACGGTACACATGATTTTATTTTACATGGTAGATTACTTTTGATCTTGCGCTTTCATTTCTGTAATTTTTATTGTGTAAAGAAAGGTGTTATACTTAGCGTTTTTAATTGATAACTTAAGTCATTATAGATTTATGCTCGCCGCATCGATTTTATCTCCTTGGCCACCGAACCTTGAGTGCTATGAATGTTCTGTTTGTTTTGTTGATTATTTGAAGAGATTGTGCCTTATCCTTTGTCCTCGTCCCTAGATCATCAGTCCACACCTGAGTAGTCAGCCAGGAGTCGAATTAATGGTCATCACTTCGGTGCATATCAACCTATAGATTCTAATGCCCTGTTTTTTTGTGCGTGGATGATGAGCGAAGGATAGTTTTTCCTAGAGGTATACCCCTGTTGATTGATCCTGGTTGAGTGATTGTGTTGCGCCTTGTTGCAATTGATTACCTCTGCGATTGTTTATCCTTTCCCTCAGTGAATCACTTACGATCCTCTACATTTGAACTTTACGTTTGATGCATTTCCTGGCAAAGTAACTATGTGTTTTTATTACCTTTCCTGACATTTTAAGTCTTCGTTTTTAATGCATTTCCTAGCAAAGTAACTTTGTTTTTTTATTACCTTTCTGGGCATTTTAATTTTGTGTTTTTAATGCATTTCCTGGAAAAGTAACTCTATATTTTTATTACATTTCTTGGCAATTTAGGTCCACATTTGATACATTTCCAGGGAATTCTACTATGTGTTTTTTTTTTATACATTTGGTCTGCCAATCAAACCTACGGTTTATTATATTTGACGACAAATTTTACTTTGCCCTTGACCACCATGGACTGTGTTTTATTTCTTTTATTACTTCGTGTTTTACACAAATTAACCGTTTGCATATTATATACTCAGATACCCGGATCACTTGGCATTGAATTTCGTTTAGATACAGTATAATTATTCGTAGGTAGAAACTTAATTGATTGATAGAGTTTTGAAGTTGCTTTCACTGTGAAAATGGTGGTGTGGCATTTGTGTGTAAGGTAGCATTTTAGGTGTGCCATTGGTGTGTTTCTACTATGTTAGTGGGGGAGAAATTACTGTGTGAAGGGTATCGTTCTTCTATGTGAATGGTGGTGTGTCCTTATCCTGCAATTTGTGTTCACTACCTTGGATGCCATGGTGCTGGGTTGATGGTTTTTCTCCATCTTTTCGTACTTATTTTGCGCCAACAAAAACGTGGTAAGAGTGCAACATTTAGTAGAATCTTACCAGCAAATTTATATTTGATCCTTTGCACAACAAACTCATCCCTTTTCACAGCGATTTCATCTCTATTGAGACAGAAAAATCATCCCTTTTCATAGCAATTCATTTATAACCTGATAGAGATAGCGCTTGTTTTTCCTGCGTTTGGGGGATAGTGATTTGGCTGTGAGCATTTTATTCCTGCATTTTTATTAATGTTGATAGCCACAACTCCTTACTCACCCATTGACCCAGCTCCTTGCTCACTCACGAGCTACCTCCGTTTTTGTTTGATGAACCCCAAATGCTAGCAGTTTTTTTTTTTTTTTGGGTAGCGAATTACGTGACTGTGATATAGTAATGCAATTTTAATTGTGTTATCTATGGCAGCGAATTGTGTGACTAGGATTTAGTATTACGATTTTAATTGTGCTATCATGAAAACGATCCTTAGGATTTTGTGCAAAAGTGATTTTTCTTTTTCCTTATAACAACTATTTATATTCCCCTATGTCAGCGATTTAGATTTGACCATGGTTGGATGTAACAGTACTACCTTGATTCCTGACAGCCCGTAATTAATATACCAACAGTAAATAATGGCAGTAAATTTTGATGGTATGTCAGTGTTGACAGTAACCATAATTAAGTGACAGCCTTTTATATGCGTTATGTTTAATAATAGTCAGCAACATTATAGTATAGACTGAATAGCTTTTTAGCGATTAATATTGAATGTCTTACCCAACATGCTTGTAGAGAATTGATTATACCAAGATACATACTGCCAATTTAAAATACAACTAAAGGACAGTGTGTTATCTAATGGAATAAAGAACAACATCCGAATGGAATTTTATAGACCGTGGGTTATACATTAATATTATTAGTATTGTTAGACAATGCGTGGTAAATTAACATTATCGATAGTGTTATAATTATAGTGTTTTATATTAATGTTGTTAAATGCGTTATTTACTAATATTGTTAACAATGTTATATTAATAGTGTTATATATTGATATTTTTATTATTGTTATATATTGTTAAATCGTTAAGTTAAATTTGTATTTATTGATAAATTTAGACTTGTTAATTTAGACAACAAACCGATTATTATATAAGCAACATGATTCAATAGTTCACCTAAATTGATGGACAATGGTGTTGTTAATCAACATTTCTTGATGTTGTTCAGTGCCTAACTTAGGTCACCTTATGATAACTTATATGACCTTAGTATCTTGGTAACATCTCACTCCTTCACAATTAGACCTCTTGCTTAAATGGTTGGGTTGTTGGCGAAGTCGTGTACTAGCTTGCGCATTTTCTTGATTGACTTAATCTTGCGTCTTGTTGACCTGTTTCTTGGGGTGTTGGTGTAGTCTTCTTGTCTATTACTTTGGCTCCTAGCACGTTGGATTTTTCTTGATTGCATGGTCCAGATAGGTTAGGTTGCGACAGGGTTATTGTCGCGCCTATCGCCTGGGGACGGCATGATCCCTGATGTGGATCATGGTGTGCCCTATTAGATAGAGGCAAATGATAACTTGGTCAGAGTATGTGCTTCCCGTTGTAGGATTTTCCATGTATGTGTGTTGGGTAGGTATTTTGTATCCTTCTTGATTTACGCATGTTTCACCCAGTTTCTCTTTGTGCTAGGGCGTGGAGTCGTAGTTGTCTGCTGCCTGATATGCGAGCTTGTGTTCATCGTCAGGTTGTGTGGTTCAACTGTTGGTCATCGCTTCCTTCCTTCCTAAAAACAAAAAAAAAATTATGCTTCGTGTGCAGTCGCAATGGCTGGGGTCATTACATATGGTATGAGAGTGGGATCAACCCACAAATTGGGATCATTATGGATTTTGTTGATGTGAATTTTGATTGTAATGTTGCTAATTAAGTTGACTTGTATTTGTGCATGTAATCATGGTTAGAGGATGCCACGGAGGCAGATGACGGGATGCGAAGGGAAGAGGCGCAATGCCTCCAATAGCATCCATGCCTGAGGCGTATATCCCCCAGGGAGATGAATAAGTTGTCGGGAAGGAGAAGATAGCAGTGGGTGATGTGGTTGGGCTGATGAGATCCTTCTAGCGGATTTCTAAGGCACTAATTAGTTGTTTGGATAGAGATGAGGCCAGGGCGTTGGCACCCCCTGAGGGTCCACTGCATGCTTCAGTCGGTACTAGTAGCATTCAGTCATCGAGGCATGGTTGGATAATATGGCTATGTTCTTATCACTTCGAGACTATACCGCCAACATGAAGGTATGCATGGCAGTCTTTCAACACAAGGGGAGCACTCTTCTATTGTGGAAGACACTCCTGCCGCATTTGAACATTGTCGTCGAAGACGTGTCATGGGAACTATTCGAGGAATGGTTTCGAGAGTGGATTCTTGGAGGGATTCGTTGAGCGTTGTCTTAACGAGTTCAACACCTTGTGACATGGAAGTCGTACAGTGCTCGAGTACAATGTTCATTTTTTGAGTTGTTTCGGTATGCTCCACACCAATTTACCAAGAAATTAAGGTCAACAAGTTCGTGTTGGGCCTTAATGTTAGGATTCAGCTTCTACTTCGGGTATTTGAATGTGGAGAGCCACATTACCAGCGTGACTGCCCCATGGAGAGGACTAGAGTATCTGGATTAGCCAAACCCACTAGTGTGGGATATTTGGGCAAGGCCCATCGGATTCATGCAGCGGTGAATAATCACCAGGAAGAGCACCAGTCGACTGTGCTCAAGATGTCAGGTATCGTCTCTGACCGGACCCTTAGTATTTTGATAGATCCTGATGTTGCCGAGAGTTTCATTTCTAGTGCAGCGCAAAGAAGGATTAAGGTAAAGGCAGTCGAACAGGATGAGTTTAGCTTTGTAGATATGGATTCGGGAGCCAAACAAAAGGTTGGAGGGAATGATACAGGCTGTACCCTTAACCTGGGAGAGTTTTTCACCAAGTCCAACATGTACGTCACGATCTTAGGATCTTATGATGCCGTGATCAATATGGACTGGTTGGAATCGCATGAGGCGATACTCAACTGTAAGATGAAACAGTTGATCTTTGTCGATGATGAGGGACATAGACGTGTGATTGTAGGATGGAACCAGGGAGTTTGCCTGAGGTTTATCTCTTCCTTCCAGTTATGGAAAATCATTCGCAAGGGATGTAAGATTTATGCGATCCTTGCGTTAAATGAGAAGGGCGTAGCGAAAGGTCTAGAACACCTTCATGTGGTGAGAGAGTTTGCGGACGTCTTCCTAGAGGAGTTACCTGGGATTCCACCGAAGAGGGAATTGGAATTTACCATATACCTAAAACCGAGGATTGAACTAATAACAAGAATGCCTTATCATATGTCAACCCCAGAGTTACAGGAGTTGAGAATACAATTGAAAGAGTTGTTGGACCTGGGACTTATATGTCCAAGTGTGTCACCGTGGGGTGCACTTGTTATTTTCATAAGAAAGAAGGATGGGTCGTGGAGAATCTGCATTGACTATTGTTAATTGAACAAGGAAAAGATCAAGAATCAGTATCTGTTGCCGAGGATTGATGATCTGTTTGATCAAATGAAGGGTGCGACAGTGTTTTCAAAGATGGATTTGCGATCGGGGTATCTGATCCAGGTGGATATCGATGGCCACCCACCTTTTCCAGCTGGCTCAAAACAACTTTCTAGCAATTTTGATAATTTACTATTTTTAGCAGTTTTCAGGTCCTGAACTTTCAGAGTCGCTTTGAGGCCCTAAACGAAATTTTTTGGGGTATGTTGTGGTCGCAAAATTTCATCTTGAAATTTTGTGCAACTGTTGTATTCCTCAAATAGATCTTTCCAATGGGCTATCATACACCTAAAACGAAGATCGTATGCAAAGTTACGACCCCATGAAGTTGATGTACTGACTTACCCAAACGGGGCCCACATGACTTTTGGCACTTCATCTCCTAGGGTTAGGTTTTTTGATGTTTAGGGTTTTTGAAACTCCTATTTATTGTAAAAATGCCTTGAGAGCCTCATTGTAATCATATTTTTACAAATGAGAATAGCTGTCACATCTCTTCTCAGAGATAAGCCGCCACCATTCCAGAAAGCTTGTTTTCTGCTGCATTTTATAGTTTCATCTTATTTCCTTATTGAATAGAAAACCAGTTTTACTGTATCTCTGTTATTTTGTGTTAAGCATCTGGTAATAAGCTATAGTCATTTTGTTCTGCTCATAAAATCCATATCAGTGGTATCAGAGTGGTCTTCTCCTTGTCATCTTAATGCATGTCCCCAACGAGGTCGAAGTACAAAGAGTTGGGTCTCGAGCTTGTTTCTCTTGAGGAAAAAATCTCTCGCACACCCAAGCGACCTCTCATGGAAGGAGAAAATAAATATGATGGGATAGGAGATCCTTTCAAACTGTTGATTGAGGAATCCCTCACACAATAGAGGAACAAGATGATGAATAATTTCGTGCAAATACTTCGGCAGCTACCAATAGGTGACACATCTTCTTCGAGCGGAGGCACCGCTCCCTTCAAGGTACAAATAAACTTTGATATTCCTATATTTGAAGGTTAGATAGACGCAGATGTTGTAGACAAGTGGTTGAATCTACTAGAAGGGTATTTTTCTGTCCATAACTTTTCGAATAGAGAAAATATTACTTTTGTGCTCCTCAAATCCATTCCCCATGTCAAAGATTGGTGGGAAACTTTTTGTGAGCAAAAGGGAATAGAGGAACCCTCATTATTTATAGTCATGACCACCTGGGAATCCTTCAAAGATGATATTAAGGAACAATACTACCCTATCAGAAGTTATGACGACTTGTATACCAAATGGACCACACTGCAGCAAGAAAGAGACCAAGCAGTGTCAAATTTCACAAATATCTTCCATACCTTACGCACCAAGCTGGGTATCAAAAATTCAGAGTGACATTTTGTGCTCAAGTATCACGGTTATCTACATAGATACATCTAGATTGAAATGGAATTTCTGGATATCTCATCCTTGGGTGCAGCCTACCGATATGCCATCAAAATCGAGCAGAAGCTCAAACAAAAGATGTGACAATTTGGGCCAGGGAACCCCTCACAACAAAAGCCAGGAAAGGGAAGCCCCAACCCACAGAACAAAGGATAGGGAAAATATGGTTAGTATCAGGAAAACCAGTCCAAGCCACAAGCAAAGAAGGACACCGGAAAGACAAAGAAAGATACCAGGAAGTGGTGCGACTTCCATAAGAGCCCTTGGCATAACACTGTTGATTGTCACTCAAAGCAGCCGTTGGTGGTCGAAGTGAAAGCCTATGAATCAGATGTGGGTTCTGAAGCAAACTTCTTGGTATGCACTGACTCATCCCAGGGAGGCTTAGGCAGAGTCTTGATGCAAGATGGTGGATTGATCGCTTACATTTCGAGGAAGTTGAGAAGGCATGAAGAGAACTACGCGACGCACGATTTAGATTTGTTAGCTATTGTATATTCCTTGAGAGTGTGGAGACACTACCTTATTGGATGAAAATTTGAACTAAAAATGAACCACTGTGGTCTTCAACAAATATTTACACAAAGTTACCTGAACGCGCGACAACGACATTGGTCAAAATTTCTTAGCAAGTACGATTTAGAGATTAATTACATAAAAGGAACAGTGAACCGAATGGCAGTTGCATTGAGTTAGAGACCATGCATCTTTTCAGTGTTGCCTCTTTAGATGAATCTACGTGAAAATATGCTAACTTTACAGCGCGACAATGACTGGTACAAATAGGTCAAGGATTTTATCGAACAAAACACAATGATGGTACCAAGATTTGAAGGATTTACATTTGACAAAGATGGATTATTGAGGTTTGAAAATCGGATTTACGTACCACCGAACAATGAGTTGAGGAGTTTGATCCTAAATGAGGCTCACAAAGCAATGTACATGGCTCACCCGAGAGTCATGGAGATGAGAGCGGACCTTAAACCTTTATTCTTTTGGAAAGGAATGAAGGCATACATAGTAAACTATATGGCCAGATGTCTAGAATGTCAGTAGTTAAAGTCTAAACATAGACATCCAACAGGATTACTACATCCACACGATATTCCAGAATTGAAATGGGAGGTTATTTCGATGGATTTCATTATTGGATTGTCGCTGAGGACAAGGAGACACGACTCAATTTTTGTGGTAGTTGGAACTCTGACAAAGAGTGCTCATTTTATTCCCGTGTGGACAACGCATCAGGCACCTCACATAGCTAGAGTTTTCATTAGTGAGATTGTGAGGCTGCATGGCATGCCTGAGAGGATTATATCCGATCGAGGATCGATGTTTACTGGACGATTTTGGACTAGTTTCCAAGAGGCCTTGGGAACCCAACTTAACTTTAGTACTGCGTATCACCTGGAGACAGACAGGTAGACCGAACGAACAAACCAAATCTTGGAAGACATGTTGCGCATGTATGTGATGGACCAACAAAAGCGTTGGGAGGAATTCTTTCCACCGATATAATTTGCTTATAACAATAGTTACCAAAGAACCATTAAGATGGAGCCTTTCGAGTTCCTTTATGGGCGACCTTGTCGGATGCCTTTGAGTTGGGATCGACTTGAGGATAGGGTCCTGGTGGGACTAGAATTGATACAAGAAATGGAAGATCAAATGAAAACAATAAGACAAAGGATCAAAGAAGCGCAGGATTGACAGAAGAGTTATGTCAATGCGCGTTGTGTCGATCATAGTTACGAAGTTGGTGATCGAGTCTTCTTTCGGGTAAAACCACATAAGAGTTCGATCAAGTTTGGAAAGGGAGATAAACTCTCTCCTAGGTTCATGGGACCTTTAGATATTGTGGAGAGGAAGGGGCCCGTGGCCTATCAACTAGCCTTGCCTGCTTCTTTGAGGCGTATGCACGATGTTTTTCATGTATCTTTTTTGAGACATTACATTAGTGATCTTACACATGTTATTAACATGAGTTAGTTACAGGTATCAGATGAGAGGGCGCTCATGGCTGAGTCGATCCGCATCATGGATCATCACATTTGACAGCTACGACGTCGAACAATAGATCAACCCAAGGTCCAATGGGGCAACTATAGTCCACACTCGACGACCTGGGAGGACGCATATGATATGCGCCAACAATTTCCATTTGTGTTTGATGGACAGACTTATGATACTATGATACACATTATTTCGGCACTTATATACTGTGAAACTTCGGGATGAATTTTACACCAAGAGGGGGTGTATGTAACATCCCTCTCTCGTGCGCACTGAGCGAACTTATTCTTTGAGGAAACTTGCTTGCAAGTGATCCGGATTATTATATTATTGGTCGTTTGATTATGATTATGAGGCATTATGGATATCTTACTTTGTGTGTTTACATAGACAGGTGCTATTGACTGGGATCTCTTGAGTGTGCAGGACTTTGGACCTCGAGGATGCAAAGGCATCGATGAAACCCCTTGGACTATGCATTGAGTCAGGGAGTGGACTATTGGGGTTGTATTATTGTAGATATGACATATGTACATATGATTAGATGTTATGATAATTGATTGTTATTGCTGACATGATTTATTGATAATGGAGGCTGACAATAGCTTGCTGACCAAACTCACATGTGGAGTAGAGGGGACATGCATGATAACCAGAGACGTTGAGGGAGAGGTGTGGAAAAAATCCCTGCCACAACCTACTAGCACTCCCGTCGTGGCTTGAACTGTAGGTTAATGATTACCTAGTTCGAGAAGACCCACGATGTCGTGAGGGTAGACTGCGACAGTCACTCACGATGATTCTAAGGGGCACACAATAAGGTAGGGGCCTTATTCCTTAGAGGCCTTTAGTCTCCCACAAGATCACATGGTGGAGTATTAACTCCAAGGGTTTTTTATGTCTACCAAGTCAGTCAAGAGGCGAGTGGGACCCTTGGAGAATGTAGTGTGTCCTGAAGGGCACGTGCAAGAAAAATGGAAAGAGGTGAGTGGCACCCTTGGAGCATGTAGTTTGTCCTGAAGGGCACGTCACACAAGGGAATGGATTGAGGTGAGTGGCACCTTTGGATCACCTAGTGCGTCCTGAAGGGCACCTCGCTTTGTTAATTAATAAGTGAATAAACCTAGATGGCCTTAGAATGAATGATGTGATAAGAAAGTTTTTAAAACATTTTCCCTAATAAAAATGTCACCTAGTCTAGGAAATTAAAATCTAGGTCGAAGTGATACTTGTGGTAAAAAAATAATTTATTCATATTTAAACATGGGACAAGAAGGGGGTAAAAAATTCAATTAATTTATTAAAATCAAATTACTTTGGGGGATTAAATTCTTATAAAGGAGGAAATGATTGTTTGTTACTTTTGCTAATTAAAATTTATTAATTAAAAAGAAAAAGGGGGAAAAGTAATCTCTACACCTGCTAATTTGAGTTTTAGATAAAAAGGGAAAAGAGGGAAATTTAAAACAATTAGGAAACTAAGGGGAAAAGAGGGAAACATAAATAAAAAGGGAAACATAAGGAAAAATAAGAATGACCAACTTAGTAAGGAATCTTTCCTTTAAGAACTTTCTAAATTGAACTCAACTAGAAAGTTAGTAAGGCGTAAGTCATTAAAATGTGTAAGGGAATATGGGGACACCTAGAAGCGAATCTAGGAATGCTTTTAGGTGGGTGAGGGAAATAGGAGTAATTAATTAATTAATGAAATTAATTTCTGGTGCAACTAAGGGGATGGGTGACATGTGTACGGGGGAGGTTATTTCTGAATTAAATTATTGAAAAATAAATTAAATGGGAATTTGGGAAAGAAATCACTTAGAAACTCTATATAAAGGAGGGAGGAGGAGTATGGATCTCTTCCTTCATGTGTAACATTATGCTGTGGAATTTTTGACTTGACTGACTTATCTTATGGGACTTGGGATACACATCTCGAGTACGAGTGGTAGCTCGACCTTTACGAGGGACAACGACTCTGAGTTGTCACCTTGGGATACGGTACACATGCTTTTATTTTTCATGGTAGATTACTTATGATCTTTCACTTTCATTTCTGTACTTTTTATTGTGTAAAGAAAGGTGTGATACTTAGAGTGTTTAATCGAGAACTTAAGTCAGCATAGATTTATGCTCACCGCATCGATTTGATATCCTTGGCCACCGAACCTTGAGTGCTATGAATTTTCTGTTTGTTTTATTGATTATTTGAAGAGATTGTGCCTTATCCTTCGTTCTCGTCCATAGATCATCAATCCACGCCTGAGTAGTCGATCAGGAGTCGAATCGACGATCGTCACTTCTGTGCATAGCGACCTATAGATTCTAATTCCCTACTTTTTTGTGCGTGGATGATGAGCGAAGGATAGTTTTTCCCATAGGTCTACCCCTGTTGATTGATCCTGGTTGACTGATTGTCTTGCGCCTTGTTGTGATTTATTACCTCTTCGATTGTTTATCCTTTCCCTCAGTGAACCACTTATGATCCTCTACGTTTGACCTCTGTGTTTGATGCATTTCCTGGCAAATTAACTCTATGTTTTTATTACCTTTCCTGGAATTTTAAGTCTGCGTTTTTAATGCATTTCCTGGCATAGTAACTCTATGTTTTTATTACCTTTCCGGGCATTGTAAGTTTGCATTTTTAATGCATTTCCTAGCAAAGTGACTCTGTGTTTTTATTACATTTCCTAACAATTTAGGTCCGCGCTTCATACATTTCTGGGCGATTTTACTGTGTGTTTTTTTTTTATATACATCTGTTATGCCAATCAACCCTGCGGTTTATTATATTTGACGATGAATTTTACTCTGCCCTTGGCCACCATGGACTACGTTTTATTTCTTTTATTACTCTGTGTCACAGATTAATCGTTTTCATATTATATACTCAGATACCCGGATCGCTTGGCATTGAATTTCATTTATATACAGTTTAATTATTCATAGGTAGCAACTTAATTGATTGATAGAGTTTTGAAGTTGCTTTCACTGTGAAAATGGTGGCGTGGCATTTGTGTGTAAGGTAGCATTTTAGGTGTGTCATTGGTACGTTTCTACTTTGTGAGTGGGGGAGAAATTACTGTGTAAAGGGTATCGTTCTTCTATGTGAATGGTGGTGTGTCCTTATGTTGTAATTCATGTTTACTACCTTGGATGCCTTGGATGCCCTGGTGCTAGGTTGATGCCTTTTCTCCATCTTTTCATACTTCTTTTGGGCCAGAAAAAACGTCATTTGAGTGCAGCATTTAGTATAACCTTACCAGCGAATTTATATCTAATCCTTTGCACAGAAAAGCCATCCCTTTTCACAGTGATTTCATCTTCATTGAGACAAAAAACTCACTCCTTTTCACATCGATTTCATCTCTATTGAGACATCAAACTCATCCCTTTTCACACCGATACATTTATAACCTGATAGAGATAGTGTTTGTTTTTCCTGTGTTTTGTGGGTAGCGATTTGGTTGTGAGCATTTTATTCCTGTGTTTTTATTAATGTTGATAGCCACAGCTCCTTAGTCACCCATTCACCCAGCTCCTTGCTCACTCATGAGCTACCTCCGTTTTCATTTGATGAACCCCGAAT
Organism: Picea mariana; assembly: GCA_032191745.1. Lineage (NCBI taxonomy): Eukaryota > Viridiplantae > Streptophyta > Pinopsida > Pinales > Pinaceae > Picea > Picea mariana. The sequence goes on from JASDQU010438549.1 coordinate 90,968, forward strand.
GCTAACAATTTCTTCTTTTTTTTTGGCAGAGAATTATGTGACTGTGATATTGTAATGCAATTTTAATTGTGCTATATATGGCAGTGAATTGTGTGTCTGGGGTTTAGTATTGCGATTTTAATTGTGCTATCGTGACAACGATCATCAGGATTTTGTGCAAAAGAAATTTTTATTTTTCCTTATAAAAACTATTTATATTCCCTTATGTTAGCGATTTAGATTTTCCCATGGCTGGATGTAATAGTACTACCTTGATTCCTGACAACCCTTAACTAATATACCGATAGTAAATAATGGCAGTAAATTTTGATGGTATGTCAGCGTTGACAGTAACCATAATTAAGTGACAGCCCTTTATATGTGTTATGTTTAATAATAGTCGACAACATTATAGTATAGACTGAACAACTTTTTAGCGACTAATGTTGAATGTCTTACCCAACATGCTTGTAGTGAATTGATTACACCAAGATACATACTACCAATTTAAAATACAACTAAAGGACAACGTGTTATCTAATGAAATAAGGAACGACATCCGAATGGAATTTTATAGACAACGGATTATACATTAATATTGTTAGTATTGTTAGAAAGCGCATGGTAAATTAACATTGTCGATAGTGTTATAATTATAGTGTTTTATATTAATGTTGTTAAATGAGTTATTTACTAATATTGTTAACAATGTTATATAGTGATATTTTTATTATTGTTATATATTTTTAAATCGTTAAGTTAGATTTGTATTTATTGATAAATTTAGACAACAAACTGATTATTATATAAGAAACATGATTGAGTAGTTCACCTAAATTAATGGACAATGGGTGTTGTTAATCAATGTTTCTTGATGTTGTCCAGTGCCTAACTTAGGTCACCTTGTGATAACTTATATGACCTTAGTATCTTGGTAGCATCTCACTCCTTCACACTTAGACCTCTTGCTTAGATCATTGGGTTGTTGGCGAAGTCGGGTACTAGCTTGCGCATTTTCTTGATTGACGTCATCTTGCATCTTGTCGACCTGTTGCTTGAGGTGTAGGTGTAGTCTTCTTGTCCGTTACTTCGGATCTTAGTGTGTTGGATTTTTCTTGATTCCATGGTCCAGATAGGTTAGGTTGCGCCAAGTTTATTGTCGCACCTATTGCCTTAGGACGAAATGATCCCTAATGTGGATCATGGCACGCCCTTTGGATAGAGGCAAATGATAACTTGGTCGGAGTTTGTGCTTCCCATTGTAGGCGTTGTCGTGTTGAGTGTGTCGGGCGGGTAGTTTGTTTCCTTCTTGATTTACACATGTTTCACCCAGTTGATCTTTGTGCTAGGTCATGGAGTCGTAGTTGTCTATTGCCTAATCTGTGAGAGTGTGTTCTTCGTCAGGTTGTGTGGTTCAATTGTTTTTCATCGCTTCCTTCCTGCCTAAAAACAAACAAAAAAATTATGCTTTGCGTGTAGTCACAACGGCTGGGGTCGTTACAAATCCAACCTCTCTCTAAGAGATCCCTCCTCTCTTAACTAGAAAAGAACATACAAATATCCTTAGAAGGTTGAATCCCATATCTTTCATTGGATTCTAAACCTTGGAGATAGGTGGCAACAGTCAAAGAGACAAAAATCCAACAAACTGCTAATTTTCAAGAAATTGTTGGAAGTCATTAATAAATTGTTTCCACCTCACTGCACAAGGTCTTTAATGGATCTAAAACTTAGGTGTAGGTGTCCCTTAACATCTGATTAATCCATGAGAATCCATTCAAACCCTTCTTGACAGGTGGAAACCTCCCAACAAGGAGAATATCCAATCAACTATGCAAAACAGAGAAATTGCAGCACATTTCGCAGTGCATTGGTGTTTTAATTGTTTCTCTCAAAATCCAAACTGGGTCAGGCTGAAATTTGGTCAGCAAGTCAATAGGGATATCATCTTCCTCCACCAAAAATTTCAGAGAAACCCACTATCGTTTTGGTTTTATGATCAAATTTGTAACGGTAACCGCTACAGGAAATTTCATAGCACCCTCTTATAAAATTGCTCTGCAGATTCCGTAGCACCTTTTATGTGTCTGGCTAGGTGTCTGTAGCAGCTTTTCCATGTTTGGCTAGGTGATTCCTTAGCTCCTTTGGTAGCGCAACTAAATAACAGTCTATGTAGATGATTCTGTAGTGCAAGGCACTACAAAATCTCTGTGTTTTTCTATGTGATGCAACAACTCTTCAAAAACACAAAAAAAATTAGTTGATGAATTATGAGATTGTAGATGCCTCCAGTAGGTGAAATTAGAATATTTCCTTAACACTTCAAGTTTTCAAAAACTAATCACCATAAGAAATGGATCATCATCATCTCCAATTTCCCTTTGCCAACCAATCTACAGCAGATTTCGCGGCGCCTATCCGAACTAGGAGTAGAATTAAATTCTTTGATAAAACAGTTAGACAACTTTAATGACTCAATCTCAATTATTTCCTTTTAAAACATGGATGTTGAAAACAATGAGATCGACTGACACTAGCTTCATAAATGCAATAATGGTAATGAGTGAAGATGCATTTCAAGATGCGCTACAAAATCTCCTGATTCATCGGTGCTGCGAAATGGCCAAATTTGCTACTGCAAATTTCTGTGCTAACACAACTCTTGCACGACTTCAATCCTAATTCCTGATCAATTTGAATTGTATGCCAACTCTTGTACGGCTTCGATCCTAATTCCTGATCAAATTTGAATGGTATGCCAACTCTTGCACGGCTTCGATCCTAATTCCTGATCAAATTTGAATTCATCTGGATCCTTAGATACTTCATTTGATAGATGTTATGGTGGATCGTGAAATTAATTTTGACAGACTATTTAAAAGACCACCCTTTTTATCCTAATTCCAGATCAAATTTGAATTCATCTGGATCCTTATATACTTCATTTGATAGATGTTATGGTGGATCGTGAAATTAATTTTGACAATCTATTTAAAAGACCGCCCTTTTTATCCTAATTCCTGATCAAATTTGAATTCATATGGATCCTTAGATACTTCATTTGATAGAAGTTATGGTAGATCGTGAAATTAATTTTGACAGACTATTTAAAAGACCACCCTTTTTAAAGATTGATACCAATTCCCCACTTCTCAATTGACATGTAAAATTTAAATCGTAAGTCTTTTTTGAACACCAAATTTGGATGAACACTTCTTTGATGAGCTAGAACCCTTTGGAAGGGCTCGGACGAGTTCAAATTTGATTGTTGACTACCATCTTCTCCTCCTGCAAGTGTAAATGGAACGAAAATTTTAAATTAAAATTATTTTAATTGCATTCAATGAAAATTCCAAATTCAATTATCCATTCCTTATACTCTCATCCCAAGGTAAAATAGTTACATAATTTAAATTTTCATGTATGTTAGTGTGTAAAATAGTTACTTGACTACACTTTTCTTAAATTTTATTTACCAATTATTCAATATTCAAATAACTAAATCACAAGGAGCCCACAAACCACAAAGATCTCACTTGATGCTAAAAAATGAATTCAACTATGTCTAGCATGTGTCATAGAATTAAGAAAAATTAGAATAATATTCATTCTATTCCCTCTCAATGCATCACATGGTGTGGCCACTCACTATTAAGGTTCGTTCTCTCTATCTTTAACACTTTATATGATTTCATGGAACATTGTTTTCCCGATGAAATATTGTATTATTGTGACATGGTGAGCACTATGCACCTAGTAACAAAGCATTAAATGCTTTGTATGTTGAGGTGTGTATCGTTGGATCTAATTTAACTTTGGATTTAATGATGCAAACCTCAACATGTAGAGCATTTAATGCTTTGCTGTTGGGTGCTTAGTGTTAGTGATTTGACATTATATAGTTGATAGGTTGAAAGAGAAGGATAACACTTAGCAATAACATGTGATGTTTGGGGATTGTAATATATTGTCTATAACATGGACAATCTCTTTTTACATTGGCTTCATAACTTTGGATCCAAAGATGTACACCATGAAAAGAAAAGCATTTAATGATCTATAGTTGATAGTCGGGCATGTAGTGTTGATCGTCTGGCATAAGGAAATTAGGTTGAAAGAGAAGGAAAACACCTAGCAATAGGTTGTGACGTTCTAGTATTGTAATATATTGTCTAAAACATGCAGAGTCTATTTTTACATGGGATTCGACCTTTAGGTTTCTTAGTTCTATCATTCTATGAGACTAAGCAAGGTATTTTGTTTATTTTAGAAATTAATATATGTCTCTTACTTTTGTTTATGTTTGTCGTAATTGTTTTGTAACGATATATCCTTACGATCTGCATGGTTCTATTCAGAGTTTAGTTAATGATCTCATACATATTTGGAAAATTGCTCATGACATTCCAATAACAACACATGTTCACCATTAAGTCTTTGACTTTTCCAACTTATACTTCATGGGAAACAATGTATGACTTTTCCAAGGTATACTTCACTGGCAACAATATATGAGGGAACATTACACATCACCAAAATGGGATGGAGAGATGCAAATTATTTAAGTATTGATTTCGTCATATCCATACTTTGAAGGAAAGGTGTGCATAGTGTTTAAGGGTAAAGAGAGACACTACACATAGGAAGCAACAAAGGCCACCATTCTATAAACCTACTTTCCCCCACTAGAGCAATGGGTGATTGATCGTTTACGTGTCCCTCCCACCCATTATTATGGTGATTGGACAATGTGAAATTCCAAGGGACAAACAATTGACTTAGTTGTTGAAAGTTACCTCAAACAAGTGGAAAAAACCAATTAGCCAACCACTAGCCTTATACTATTTACTTAGTTGTTGAAGGTTACCTCAAACAAGTGGGAAAAACCAAATAGCCAACCACTAGCCTTATACTATTTGTAGAGAATCGAGATGATATCTCCTTAAAAGATACCTTTGACCTAAATACCTTATAAGAAGGTAGTGTGTTCATAAAAATCAATTATCCAACAAATAGCCTTATACAATTTGTAGAGATGATATCTCCTTAAACTATACCTTTGACTGAAATACCTTATAAGAAGGTAGAGTGTTCATAAAAATGTAGTTATACCTTTATTTGATGTAATTAATTATGATGGTATTTTAGATGAAATGGCTTCTGTTTTAATAGATTAAAGTTTATCATGGTTAAATGTTGAATTAATGTTTATTTTTTATTATATAAGAAAGAAGTTTGATGGTGCTAGCGTTGAAGTGAAAAAAAGAAAAGATTAAAGTTTATTGTGGTTAAATGTTAAATTAAAGTTTATTTTTATTATATAAGAAATAAGTTTGATGGTGTTAGGGTTGAAGTGAATATAAAAAAATAAAAAATAATAATAATAAAAATAAAAAAATTAACTTAGATAAATAGTTGGGAAGTTGTCTTTTTGGAAATTTTAAAATAATTTATTAAATAAAAAGATAATCTAGAATATTTAAGTCCTCATTTGTTTTTAAATTTTTGATAGTAGTAATGTTTAAGTGAATATAGACAAAATTAAATATAGTTTATATGAATATTTAAGTCTTCATTTGTTTTTGTTTGTTTTAAAATTTTTGATAGTGTTAATGTTTAAGTGAATATAGACAAAAATAAATTTATATGAATAGTTGCTACATGTTTGAGATTTTAGAATAATTTGTTAAATTAATAAAGATAATAGAGAATATTTAAGTTCCAGAATCTATTGTAATTAATTATTATAAACTTTTTAAGTTTTTTTTTCTATATGTTATCACCTAATATTTATTAGGAGATAAATTTTGTTAAATTGTAATTTTGGATTAACAAAATTATTATTTTTAATATAAAAATAAATTTAACATTTTTAAATATTTTTATTATAATTAGATTTCTGATTATCCAATATTAATATTTAATATAACAATTTTATTAATTTAAAATAATTCTTACAAAATTTGTAGATAAAAATACTATCACCAAAACCATTATAAATTTTGTAAATATTTTTTTATGTTTTCTCTATATTATCATTTAATAACAAATTTTGTCAAAAATGTTAAAATTATAATTTTAAATTAAGAAAATCATTATTTTTAATATATAAAAAAAATAATATTCTTAAATATCTTTATTATAATTAAATTATACAATAATAACATTTAATATTACAATTCTATTAATATAAAATAATTTTTACAAAATTTGAAAATAAAGATACTATTAAAAACAATTCTTAACGAATTTAAATTTAATACATTTAACAATGCAAACATCCAATCTCATACTTCACAAAATTTCTTAAATTTTAAAAAAAGATTTTAAACTCAATGTCTTCGCAAACATCAAATCCTATACTTCACAAAATTTCTTAAATTTTAAGCAAAGATTTTAAACTCAAATACTCTTGGACGTGGATTTCTTAAATTTTATATATTGTTTTTAAAAAGAGTTTGAAAATCAAGTACTTTGGAAATGGATGCATCGGAAAGTGTTTTTTGGCAGGCATGTTTTTTTGTTAAAGAACACAAAAGCAAGGCATGATTTTCTGTTAAAAGAACACAAAAGCAAAAAGAAGCAACGGCTAATGAGTGGTTGTTTTTAGGGCGGGATTTTTAGAAAGTATTTATAAGTTCTTTCTTGTATTGATTGAGCTTGTACCTATTTGGATCTTGAAGTTGTTCTTGCTTGGATGTGTGTGAGATGTAGTTCTTTTTGCTTGGATGTGTGTGAGATGTAGTTCTTTTTCACTTGTTTTTTCTGTTTGGATCTTGAAGTTGTCCCTACTTGGATGTGTGTGAGATGCAGTTCTTTTTTATTTGTTTCTTCTGCTTAGATCTTGAAGTTGTCCCTACTTGGATGTGTGTGAGATGCAGTTCTTTTTGCTTGGATGTGTGTGAGATGCAGTGTTTTTTCATTTGTTTCTTCTGCTTGAATCTTGAAGTTGTCCCTACTTGGATGTGTGTGATGCAGTTCTTTTTCATTTGTTTCTTCTGCTTGGATCTTAAAGTTGTCCCTGCTTGGATGTGTGTGAGATGCAGTTCTTTTTTCTTGAATGTGTGTGAGATGTAGTTATTTTTCATTTGTTTCTTCTGCTTGGATCTTGAAGTTGTCCCTGCTTGGATGTGTGTGAGATACAGTTTTTTTTGCTTGAATGGATGTGTGTGAGATACAGTTTTTTTTGCTTGAATGGATGTGTGTGAGATGCAGTTCTTTTTCATTTTTTTTTTGATGATTTGAAGTTGCATTCTCTAATTTTTGTTATCTATGTAACCTTTGTTCTCTATTAATTTCTTAGGTTTATATGTTTTGTATTTTGTTTCCACAATAAGAATAAAGAGAATTCTACTGATTTTATGCTTCTTTTTATATTTTTTGTTTGTATAAATTTTTTAAGAGTTATAAATTTAGCAGAATATTGAAATGTATGTTTAGTCAATGAACGAAACCCTTCATTTGTTTAAGGAAATTAAACTTAGAAGATTTATTTGTAAATTTTAATTTATTTTTTAAATGCAATGCTCATTAATAGCCTACAGGCAGCGAATTTAGGAAATTGTAAGCTCAATTTTTATCTGTTATTTTTATTTCCAGTGATTTGTCTGAATTCCCTGTTTTTGAATGCCTTTTGTGTGTTTTCTTTTAGTCATATTTCGACGTTCAGGTGTGTAGTGGATCGAAATAACATTAATGGAATTCCTTGTTACACACAATCTTCTTGATCGTTGTAACCTTTAATTTCCAAGTTGCATACTATCAGAAATATATGGGAATGTTTGAATGTTTATTCTTAGAGCTATCTTTAATTTGTTGATGGAATTTAAATGTTTTCTGCATTCTCTTCTAATTATACTCCTTTGTTTGAGCAACATTATTGGAGATCGTTTACCCTGTTTTTTTAAACAAATTATTCTCTGTAAGTTTTGGTTCCTCGAAACTGGAGATTAATATTTTAGTAGAATATTGGATTATTTGCTCTGTTAAAATATTTCGTGAAATTAAATATCATGCTCATCAATAAAATAGGTGATATATTCATGAAATTGAGAGATTCAATTTTGTATGGGTGTTCTCTGTGCCCTGTGATTCTATCCCTTTTATGCTTATGCAATTCCGTCAGAGGTGGAGTGCTTTGGAGTGCTTCCAAGATGATAAGAAAGGCTTCTTGAGTTCTTCCTGTTGAATATATGTTTCTTATTTTCTTCCACATGTTTATGTTTGTCTGTATGGTTCATGATTAACATGTTCTCTCTTTGACATCATTAAGGGAGATCGTTTCTGGTAATTTTCTGGTTTTTTTCGACTGCTTTTATCTGTAATTTTTAATTTCCTAGATGCATGTATTTAGAAATTTGGCAGAATATTGAAATGTTTATGAAATTAAGCAATTTTTTTTTTGAAAAGTGTGTTATAATATGAGTTGTGATAGTAATATATGGGAATGTTCGAATGTTTACTCTCAGAATTCTTAGAGGTGGAATCTTGAGGAGAAATGCGGCCTAAGTTATTGATTTCCTTTTTATTTAAACTGGCGTGTATTTATTAGTTTATTTTTCAAGCTAATTCTTATTATCCATGTTTGTGCATTCGTTGTTGTAGAATGTCTATTTTGCATTATCTTCTAATTATGCCCCTTTGTTTGACCAACATTATTGGAAACCGTTTGCCCTTTTTTTTTAAACAAATTATTCTCTGTAAGTTTTGGTTCCTCGAAACTCGAGATTAAAAATTTAGTAGAATATTGGATTGTTTTCTCTCACAACTGTTGTTAAAATATTTCGTGAAAATTAAATATCATGCTCATCAAGATGGGATATATTCATGAAATTGATAGATTCAGTTTTGTATGGGTGGTTCTATGTGCCCTGTGATTATATCATTTTTATGCTTACAGAGGTGGAGTGCTTCCAAGTTGATGAGAAAGGCTACCTGAGTTCTTCCTGTGTCAATGCATTACTTCTTGTTGAATATATGTTTCTTATTTTCTTCTAATCACATGTTTATGTTTGCCTGTATGGTTCATGATTAAAGTGTTCTCTCGTTGACATCATTAAGAAGACAGATTCTGTTAATTTTCTGGTTTCTTTTTACGACTGCCTTTATTTGTAATTTTTAATTTCCTGGATGCATGTGATTAAAAATTTGGCAGACTATTGAAATGTTTATGAAATCAATTGCAGTGGTCAACAATTTTTCTTTTAAGGAAAAGTGTGTTATAATATGAGCTGTAGTTATAATGTCTTGTGCATTTCTTCTTCGTGAATTTTTTTATTTCATGTCACATTTATATGCAGTTGTTTATAATCGAAGTACTTTTTGTATTCTATTTTTTATTTTTCTTCTATAATTTCTTCTCTGTTATGGTCATTTTTTGGAAAATGATGAAATTATATTTACCTTATCTGATCTATGATCTTTAATTTCGATAGTGATACATGCAATTAGTAATTTACGAGAATATTGCAATGTTTAAGTTATTCCAATGTTTAAGTTTTGAAAGCTTTTGTTAATTTATTTATGAAAATCAAATTTCATGTTTATTAGTAGAATACAATGCAATCCAGATAATACAATTTCAGGGAATTGTGTGATTGAGTTTTGCATGAAATTTTTTCTAATTCACATGATTTGTTTTTAACACTTATTTTGCTATGCCAAGTTCCAACACCCTTAGAAGTGTAATACTACCAAGATGATGATAAATGCTTCCCAAGTTCATTTCCTTTTCATTTACAAATCATCTTCTATTGATTTTATGTTTTTTTTATATATATATTTTTAAGAGTTAGAAATTTAGCAGAATATTGAAATGTGTGTTTACTCAATGAACAAAACCGTTCATTTGTTTATGGAAATTAAACTTAGAAAAATAATTTGTGAATTTTATGCTTTCTTTTTTATTTTTAAGAGTTAGAAATTTAGCAAAATATTGAAATGTGTGTTCACTCAATGAACGGAACTGTTCATTTGTTTATGTAAATTAAACTTAAAATATTAATTTGTCAATTTCAACTTCATTTTTAAATGCAATTCAAAGCCCAAAGAAAACAATTTAGGAAATTTTGCTCTCAATTTTTTTATGTTATTTCTATTTCCCATGATTTCTTTTCACTCGTTTCTGGCTATGCAGAACATTTCGAAGTCAAATGTTGCCATGATTACTACCCATGTTACCCAAACCACTTCATTTCATTTTTACTTATTTTTGAGTGATGTGGTACATTTTCTTCTTCATTCTACTCTCTTTTATCTATCTGAATTTCCTGTTTTTGAATGCCTATTAAGTGATTTTGTGATTTTGAATGCCTATTGGGTGATTTCTTTTAGTCATATTTCAATGTTCAGGTTTGTATTTGATGTCAAAATAATATTAATGAAAATTGTTTCCACAAATTATGTGGTTTTCGTTTATAACTTATTTTGTTCTTGATTCTACTCCCTGTTATTTGTGAGCATTCCATGTTTTTGAATGCCCATTTTCTGTTTTCTTGCCTATGTTTAATTTGTATGGTATATGTATGAATAACAATAATACGAATTGTTACCATTGATTATGAGTTTCCTTCTTGCAATTTTGTTTCTATTTAACCCTTAATTTCCAGGACACGAAAATAGAAATTCAGCAGAATATTGGAATGGTTACTCTGGAAGACGTTGTTGATTTGCTAATTGAAAATTGTTGTCATGCATGTAAATTAAGTATGTAAATTCAATTGTATGGACGAAAGCATCTCATGTATTTTTTTTCATTATGATAATTAATGTTGTATGTGTTTCTGTAATCGTCGTAGTTGAATGTGTTTTATTCTAGTTAGACATTGTTGTCAATTATCTATTCTGTATTTTATTCTAGTTATAAGTTGTGGTTGACTGTTTATTTGTTCTTTCTTCTGACTACGTCAATGTTTATGTTGACGCACTTGGAGGAGGAGGGAGTAGAGGGGAGAGACTGGACAGTTTGACTAGGGCAGTCTATGGATGGCTTCAACTTATTGGATCTTGAAGTTGTTCTTGCTTGGATGTGTGTGAGATGTAGTTCTTTTGAAGTTGCATTCTCTAATTTTTGTTATTTGTGAACTTTTGTTCTCTATTAATTTCTTAGGTTTATATGTATTGTATTTTGTTTCCACAATAAAAATAAAGAGATTTCTACTGATTTTATGCTTCCTTTTATATTAAATTTTTTTAAGAATTATAAATTTAGCAAAATATTGAAATGTATGTTTACTCAATGAACAGAATCCTTCATTTGTTGAAAAAAAATTAAAATTCGAAGATTTATTTGTAAATTTCAATTTCTGTTTTAAATGCAATGCTCATTAATAGCCTACATGCAGCGAATTTAGGAAATTGTGAGTTCAATTTTTATCTGTTATTTTTATTTCCAGTGATTTGTCTGAATTCCCTGTTTTTGAATGCCTATTGTGTGTTTTCTTTTAATCATATTTCGACTTTCAGGTGTGTAGTGGATGTCAGAATAACATTAATGGAATTCCTTGTTACACACATTCTTGATCGTTGTAACTATCATAAATATATGGGAATGTTCGAATGTTTATTCTAAGAGCTATCTTTAATTTGTTAATGAAATTTAAATGCTTTATGCGTTTTCTTCTAATTATACTCTTTTGTTTGAACAACATTATTGGAGAACGTTTATTTATTTATTTTAAACAAATTATTCTATGTAAGTTTTGGTTCCTCGAAACTCGAGATTAAAAATTTAGTAGAATATTGGATTATTTGCTCTCAGAATTGTTGTTAAAATATTTAGTGAAAATTAAATATCATGCTCATCAATAAAATAGGGGATATATTCATTAAATTGAGAGATTCAGTTTTGTATGGGTGGTTCTCTGAGCCCTGTGATTCTATCCCTTTTATGCTTATGCAATTCCGTCAGAGGTGGAGTGCTTTGGAGTGCTTCCAAGATGATGAGAAAGGCTGCCTGAGTTCTTCCTGTGTCTATGCATTACTTCTTATTTTCTTCTAATCACATGTTTATGTTTGCTTGTGTGGTTCATGATTAATGTGTTTTCTCTTTAACATTATTAAGGGAGACAGTTTCTGGTAATTTTCTGGTTTCTTTTTAGGATTGCTTTTATTTGTAATTTTTAATTTCCTGGATGCATGTGATTAGAAATTTGGTAGCAAAATTTTTTTTAGGAAAAGTGTGTTATAATATGATTATTTATAATGTCTTGTGCATTTCTTCTTCGTGTTTTTTTTTTTATTTCATGTCACATTTATATGCAGTTGTTTATAATCGAAGTACTTTTTGTATTCTATTTTTTATTTATCTTTTACAATTTCTTCTCTGTTATGGTCATTCTTTGGAAAATGATGAAATTATATTTACATTATTTTATTCATGATCTTTAATTTCGATAGTGATACAGGCAATTAGTAATTTACTAGAATATTGTAATGTTTAAGTTATTCCAATGTTTAAATTTTGAAAGTCTTTGTTAATTTATTTATGAAAATCAAATTTCATGTTTATTAGTAGAATACAATGCAATCCAGATAATACAATTTCATCGGGGAATTGTGTGATTGATTTTTGCATGCAATTTTTTATAATTCACATGATTTGTTTTTAACACTTATTTTGCTATGTCAAGTTCCAACACCCTTAGAAGTGGAATACTACCAAGATGATGAGAAATGCTTCCCAAGTTCACTCCTTTTCATTTACAAGTCATCTGCTTCTACTGATTTCATGCTTTTTTTTTATATATATTTTTAAGAGTTAGAAATTTAGTAGAATATTGAAATGTGTGTTTACTCAATGAACAGAACCGTTCATTTGTTTATAGAAATTAAACTTAGAAAATTAATTTGTTGATTTTATGCTTTCTTTTCTATTTTTAAGAATTAGAAATTAAATGTGTGTTTACTCAATGAACAGAACTGTTCATTTGTTTATGGAAATTAAACGATTTTATGCTTTCTTTTCTATTTTTAAGAGTTAGAAATTTAGCAGAATATTGAAATGTGTGTTCAATGAACGGAACTGTTCATTTGATTATGTAAATTTTTTTTATGTAAATTAAACTTAAAATATTAATTTGTCAATTTCAACTTCATTTTTAAATGCAATGCAATACCCAAGGCAACAAATTTAGGAAATTGTGCTCTCAATTTTTATATGTTATTTCCATTTCCCATGATTTGTCTTCACTCTTTTCTAGCTATGCAGAACATTTCGAAGTCAAATGCTGCCATGATTACTACCAATGCTACCCAACCACTTCATTTCATTTTTACTTATTTTTGAGTGATTTGGTGCATTTTTTTTCTTCATTCTACTCCCTTTTATCAGTCTGAATTCCCTATTTTTGAATGCCTATTGGGTGATTTCTTTTAGTCATATTTCGATGTTCAGGTGTGTATTTGATGTCAGAATAAAATTAATGGAAATTGTTTCCACAAATTATGTGGTTTTCGTTTATAACTTATTTTGTTCTTGATTCTACTCCTTGTTATTTGTGAGCATTCCAGGTCATTCCATGTTTTTGAATGCCCATTCTCTGTTTTTTTTTGTCTATGTTTAATTTGTATGGTATATGTATGAATAAAAATAATACAAATTGTTATCATTGATTAAGGTGTTCACTATTTGACATCATTAAGGTAGACAGTTTCTGATAATAAAAAAAAATTATTTTTTTTACTACTCTTTTTATCTATAATTTCTAATTTCGTGGATGTATGTGATTAGAAATTTTGTGGAATATTGAAATGTTTATGTAATCAATTGCAATACTCAACAAAAATTTTAGGAGAAGTGTGTGATAGCATGAGCTCTTCATTTCATCCCTATTTATAAATATCTTGTGCATTTCTTCTTCATGCCAATTCTAGTTATTTATGTCTTTGCATTGCATGTTGAATGCCTATTTATTTCATGTCACATTTATATGCAACTGTTTATCATGGAAGGATTTTTTATGTTTTAGTTATTTTTTTTTTTAAATTATTTTCGATTCTTCTTTTATAAATTCTTTTCTGTTATGGTCATTCTCTGGAGAATGATGAAATTATCTTTATCTTATCAAATTTATGATCTTTAATTTGATCATGATACATGCAATTAGAAACTTAGGAGAATATTGCAATGTTTAAATTTCGAAAGCCGTTAATTTATTCATGAAAATCAAATTTATGTTTAATAATAAGATACAAAGCAATCCAGATTTTATAAATTCTTCTCTGCTATGGTCATTTTTTTGGAAAATGATGAAATTATCTTTATCTTATCAAATCTATGATCTTTAATTCGGATCATGATAAATGTAATTAGTAACTTAAGAGAATATTACAATGTTTAAATTTTGAAAGCCGTTAATTTATTCGTCAAAATCAAATTTATGTCTATTAATAAGATACAATGCAATCCAGATAATACAATTTCAGGGGATTGTGCCATTGAGTTTTGCATGGATTGCTTTCTAATTCATGTGATTTGGTTTTAACACTTATTTTGCTATCCCAAGTTTCAACACCCTTAAAAGTGGAATACTACCAAGGTAATGAGGAATGCTTACCAAGTTCATCTCCTCTTCATTTACTAGTCATCTGCTATATTTTTTTTTATTGTTCATTTATATATTTTTTAATTGTTTATTTATACCTTTATGTGTTCCTTGTTGTTGAATGTCTATGTTGTGTTTTCTGGATGCCTATGTGGTATGGTGCATGATCTTTAAACAATATTGAAAGAGTATATTTCCTTTTTTGAATTCTTTGTAACTTTTAATTTTTAGGATGCATGTGGTTCAAAATTTAATGTGGCGGTAGAATGAATCGATTTTTTAATTTCCTTTAACACGTTATTTGTAATATTTTAATTTTTAGAATGTATGAGATTTTGTTTAGAGAAGTTAAATGTGTTAATCACCAACAAGTAGGGTGTTAATCACAAGAAATAATTATAAGAAATTGTGAGATTGAATTTTCATTTATTATTCTCTATTTTCCATGATTTTCTTTATGTTTTTGTTGTTATGCCCCGTGCTTAGAGGTGGAACGTTGCTAAGATAACAAAGAAATGTTGCATATATTGTATATATGCTGAATTTTCGTTATGTTTATTTGATATATGGTTCATTATTGTTGTTGTTCTCCCTTCGAAGCTTTGAACACCATTGATGGAGTTAGTTTCCTCTAAATTTTTGGGTTTTTTTTTATAATTTTTTTTTGTAAATTTTTAGTTTTCTGAATGTATTGGGTATTCTTTTAAATAAAATCTTAGTTTTGTAAATGGATTTGATTCAAAATTTAGCAGAATATGGGATTTCTTAATCTTATTTTTAAATCCGTTGTTTATATGTTTTTGAAAAGTAAATGTGATATGGTTCATTATCGTTGTTGTTCTCCATTCTAAGGTTTTAAAACCATTGATGGAGTTAGTTTCCTCTAAATTTTTGGGTTTTCTTTTACAAATTCTTTGTAATTTTTTAGTTTTCTGAATTTTTGGGGTTTTCTTTTAAAAATTCTTTGTAATTTTTGTAGTTTTCTAAATGTATTGGGTATTCTTTTAAGTAAATTTTTTGTTTTCTAAATGGAATTGATTCAAAATTTAGCAAAATATTAGATTGCTTAATCTTATTTTTAAATTCGTTATTTATATGTTTTTGAAAGGTAAATGTGATCCTAACAATAGATGGGAGTGCTAATGATGAAATAATTTCAGGAAATCATGGGATTGAGTTTTGCATAGAGTATTTTCTATTTCCCCTAAGTTTCCTTTATGCTTTTGTTGCTATGCAAAGCCCTCGGAGGTGGAATGTTGCCAATATGATTTAGCCTAATATTGGATTGCTTATTCTTATTTTTAAATTCATTGTTTATATGTTTTTGAAAGGTAAATGTGATCCTAACCAATAGATGGGAGTGCTAATGATGAAATAATTTCAGGAAATCGTGAGATTGAGTTTTGCATGGAGTATTTTCTATTTCCCCTGAGTTTCCTTTATGCTTTTGTTGCTATGCAAAACCCTTGGAGGTGGAATGCTCCCAAGATGATGAGAAATGCTATATGTATGTTGCATTTTCATTATGTTTATACGGTGCATTATCACTGCTATTCTCTGTTTCATGTTTTGAGAAACATATGTGGAATCTGATTTTTCTAAATTTTTGGTATCCTTTTACAGAACAAATTTGTAACCTTTTAGTTTCCCATACATGTAGTGATGATTGAAATTTTGTAGAATATTGGAATGGTTAATCTCAACTCAGTTGATTTTTAGAGTTTATGTTTAGGTGGAAGTTAAATGAGATGCTTACCTACAAACATAATAGATTGCTAATCATAGGCTATAATTTTACGAAAGAGTGAAATCCAATTTTGCATCAGTTGCTTTCTATTTCTTGAGATTTTCCATTTATTGTGATTAGCATGTTCCTATGCAAAGTCCTTAGTAGGAATGCTTTCAAGATGATGAGATTGTTTGTGATTATCATGTTCCCGTGTAGAGCCCTTAGTAGGAATGCTTTCAAGATGATGAGTTCATTTTCCAAGTTTTTCAAGTCATCTTTATATTTACATATGATATATTTATGGTTTATTTTCTCTTTATTTTAATTCTGTTTTTTTTTCTAAAGAAAAAATAAACATTTCTATTCATTATTCTTCTTTTTTTTTCAAAGAAAAAATAGACATTTCTATTCATTATTCTGTTTTGTTTCCAAAGAAAAAATAGACATTTCTATTCATTGCAAATAAATTGAAAAGTCAAGTGGAATGGTGCCGGTGCCAATATAAGAATGATTTCATAGATTAAATTTAAATGAAAATTACATTTTTATACCATAGAATGAAAATGATTTCATAGATTAAATTTAAATGAAATTGAAAAGGTAGAGATAATTCAAACATTATACCTTTGTTTATATTTCTTACAACTTTGCATTGTATGTTAGGCATAATCTATTGGAAAGTTACACTCCCAGATGACCTGGAATAATTGCAAAGTTACAATCCTAATTCTGAATATAAGAATGATTTCATAGATTAAATTTAAATGAAATTGAAAAGGTATAGATAATTCAAACCTTTTACCTCTGTTTATATTTCTTACAAATTTGCATTATATGTTATCTAAATGGGCATAATCTTTTGGAGAGTTACACTCCCAGATGACCTGGAATAATTGCAAAGTTAGAGTCCTAATTCCGAATGCCTTTGAATTAGTATGTCGTCTAATTTTCAATGCTATAATTTCATTCTTGAGAACTCATATTAATTTTAGTTAAATATATTTGAGAATTCATATTAAGGATTTTACATATGGTTTTTTAGTTAGGTTTTTTAGTTAAATATATTTGATATGTAGATTATTGAAAATTAATGTAATAGAAAGATATAGTTTTTTAGTTAAATATATTTGAGAATTCATATTAAGGATTTTACAGATAGTCTTTTAGTTAAATATATTTGATATATAGATTATTGAAAATTAATGTAATAGAAAGATTTAAGTGGAATTGTTTAGAGATATAAAATATGAGTGAAAGTCTATCCTTATTAGGAATTTCATTTTAAAATTTACAAGTCATAATGTCTACCATGAATATTTTTTAATGCCTTTAGTGTGAAAACTATATTGAATGTACATGCCATATTTATTTAAGGTACATTTGCTTCAAATACTTTGATTTATTTGTTTTTTCTTTCATCCTTATATATAGTTGTTAATTTGTTTTTTTAATATATTTTAGAATAAGGTTAAATAATTTCTTTATAAAATTAGTTGCATAATAAATCAGGTGATTGTCACCTCATTTAAGTTTGTATCTAATTAAAACACATTTTCTACTTCTTATAGTTATGCAGTCACATTCTCTTTCCATGAAAGTTGTTTAAGCCATTGAGTTGATGTTTTTGCAGTTGATTGGAGTGTGCCATATTTATTTAAGGTACATTTGTTTCAAATACTTTGATTTATTTGTTTTTTCTGTCATCCATATATATAT